>APFE031042131.1:160827-214041 GCA_000404065.3 Pinus taeda
TCCATAATCAGATTCATATATGCTACTTCCACAACTTCTTATGATTAAGTTAATTGATCTTCGATGAGTGTATTAGAACATTATCAACCATATTATCAGTTAACAGATGCAGTAACATAGAATAGATCATCACACATAAGGCACACACATGAACACCATGATATAAGGTGGAAACCCAATGCGGGAGAAAACCACCTGCTGCAAGTAATCTCAATCTTCTTCTTAATAAGAAATCCTTTTACAATATTTGTACTGGTGCAGCCTTATACCAGTACGGGAGCTACAACCCCCTTTTTCTCTTGTACTAGCTGATCCATTTACTAGTACGCAGGCTACTACCTGCTACAATGCTCCAAAGTTTTCCCTTTAGCTCTTGTACTAGCTTAGATACTAATACATAGGTGCTGACCTACAATCTTCTCTCCTCCAGGTACCACGTTTCATCAATTTTCATACTGGATACAATGAAGCACAACACATAATCTGAAAGGGCCACATTTCATCCAATTTTCATACTGGACCCAATAACCATATTGAAGCTCATAATCAAACAACCTTCTGAATCACCTAATCACTAGATCAATACATATACAATGAGAGTCATCAATCAGATCTAGTTCATCAGATCACATAAAGATATACTCAATCACTTCTCAGACGGCTGTCATAAGATCATAATACCATAAACTAGACATCACTTCAACACCCAGAACACAGCAAGGATAAACATGGATTTCAAGAGAAGTAAGCACCCTGCTCAACTGCTCGCCTGCTTACGTAAGCATCCTGCTCCACTGCTTTCCTGCTTACAGTACTCACCCTGCTCAACTGATTGCCTGCTTACAGTACGCACCCTGCTCAACTGCTCACCTGCTTACGTACGCATTCTGCTCAACTTCTAGCCTGCGTACCTTGCTCTGAGTCCATTGAACTACCTGCGGTGCTCCGCACCTGAAACCCTTCTGTGCCTGCGTACGGGCGCACCTGCAACGCTTCGTTCCTACGTATGTACGCACTTTTCTCTCACTGTACCTGCGTACCTTCGGGCATAGATGATTTCAAGACTTCAAAAAGAACCCAGACAGTCAGATCTACAGATCTAAACATGCGCCGAAGAGATCTTAGTCCATCAGTAGATTCGCCTTATTTAGATCTAGACCAGATCTTGCCCTCATAAGATATTCAACCAAAAACATACTTAAGCCAAAAGATCTCCTTTGCTTTATATAGGCAAGCTCTTCCTCAA
This sequence comes from Pinus taeda, assembly GCA_000404065.3. Lineage (NCBI taxonomy): Eukaryota > Viridiplantae > Streptophyta > Pinopsida > Pinales > Pinaceae > Pinus > Pinus taeda. The sequence goes on from APFE031042131.1 coordinate 162,074, forward strand.
ATCAAAGATCATGGGGCTCAATAATAATAATAAAATAAACAATACCACAGGCCAAAACCATGATAACACAATACCGTCGGCTAAATACCATGAGAAACCCCACATGTGGGCGCTTTACTGCCTTGAAGTGTGTGCACTGGGGGTACGCACCCAATGAATGGGTACCTTGCGGTTATGTACGCACTTTATGTAACACCGACCTGCGTGTATGCACCTTATGTAAGGTGTACCTGCGTACCCCTTATTTTCTTCAATATTTGATAGTTGATCATCAATCTCTGCTGCTGACTTGAAGTACTGTGATATATCACCTGAATGGGTTGCCATCAAGGACAACACTTTAGCCATAATGCCAACAGAATATGTACAAATAAGATTATTTTCACAAACACTTGCAGGAGATGTCAAGAAATGGTTCAAAGTTTTCCCTGCTAGTCTTGTTGATTTACCTGCTTTCCATAGATTGTTTATCAATAGATGGGAAAGGAAGAAAAACCCTTTACAAATATTATTTGAATATGAAAACATTAGAATAACACCTAATGAATTTGTTCAGGACTATTGTACTAGGTTTAACAGTATTTACAATGCAATCCCTGCAAATATCAAACCTCCATGAGACTTAGCACTACTTAAATTTCCTGAGGGTTTTGACATTGATATGTCTTACCAATTGAGAGAAAGAAACTGTCCAACTTTAGAACAAAAGCAGATAGATGCAGTTAGTGTAGAAGCTAACTTTTTGGCTAAAAGAGAATGAGGAATGAAAAGAGAGTTCCCATTAAGGAGGAACCATCCACTTCAGATGTTTAGATAGATAATTTGGATAAAAGTTTAGAAAATTTCGTGGATATATTAGAAATTATGGAAATAAAACCACAATGTGAAAATCAACAATAAGGTCCCCAGATAAAAAATCGAAACTCTAGGAAGAATCCCAATACTAGTAAGCCTAAAGAAGGTGCACCTGATCAACAGATTAGACCACCTTCCCAAGAAAACTATGCTAAAATTTCTCACTAAAATGAGGAAGATGAAGACACTCATATTAACTTAATTTGAATAAATGATGGTAATGCTATGTTTCTTACCCAAGAAGAACATGAATTATGCATGTTATAACAATTACAGTTACAATCTGGAGAGTACTTTGATTATAAACAAGGTTATGAATTTTCCATTAATGAAGTTCATAAGTAATATAACCTTAGGAGTAGGAAAAGCACAGAAGCCCCTACTAATAAAATTGTCCAAACTCAGACCAAGAAAACAGTGGGAGCTCCTGCAACCAAAGTGCTGCAAATTCTCTCTAGGGAAACCCAAAAAACTCCAAAGATTGTATCCAATCCAAAAATTGTAGACATTACAGATACTTCTTCAGCTGATGTTCAAAAATCAGTTGTTGTTAAAACTGCAAAGAATTCTCAAGCTTCAAATGCTATTCAGATTTCAACTGCTTCCCAAACTATTCCAAAACAAAGAATTCAAAATAGTAAAACAGTAGACACCCAAACACAAACTGAGTTACCAACTGAAGATAAGAAAGATAAAACTACACAAACTCCAATTGCCAACGAAGAAATCATTCAGTTAGGCAAAAAACGAACTCCTTTTAATATCCAAAATGAAATTGCCAAATTAAAAATATCAGTTCCTTTAACATAATTGATAAGAAATTATTCCTACAAAGCCCAAATCACTGAAACATTGAATATAGATGAAGGAGAAGACTCTTTTAATCCAAATGATGACAAACTAGAATTAATCTTTGGTCCTGAAGTAAATGGCATACATGAACAAAGTGGTGTTCCTCCATTCTACATCAACTTGACTATTCATGATCAAATCTTGCACAATCCTATGTTAGATTCAAGAGCATCTCACAATTCAATGCCTAAAGCAATCATGGAAACATTGGATTTAGATATAACTAGACCATACACAGATATTTTCTCTTTTGATTTAAGTAAAGTCAAGTGCCTAGGCCTGATAAAAGACTTGAGTGTCACTCTAGTTCAATATCCATGTAAGAGTATTGTCATGGATATTGTAGTTGCTGATATCCCTCCAAAGTATGGAATGCTATTGTCTCACTCATGGGGAGCAAAATTATATGGATCTCTACAATTAAGCTTCTCTTATGCCATAATTTAATTATTTGGTCAACCCAAAAAGCGTTATAGAGAAAATTTAATGAAATACATGCTCAGTAATACAGATAAACCACAAAACTATCCTATTTATTATGTACATTCTGATATGGATTCATTCATTTTATGTAATTCAGACATTGAAAAGACAATAACGCAGTTGTCAAACAAGAACATAAAGAACCTGACACTGAAAATATATTTTGTGAATCTAGGTGGCACTTAGACTTTGATGGTTCAGTGAAAATATTAGGAGAAATTGCAGGAGTTTGGATTCATAATATGGAGAATAATCATTCTGAAGGTCATGCCTGTATATTAAACTTTAAATGGACAAACAACATGGCAGAGTATGAAGCTTTAATATTAGGATTGCAAATTGTGAGAAACCTTGGAGCCAAGAGATTTTCTATCATGGGAGACTCTAAATTAATCATAAAACAAATTAGAGGAGAGTATTGTGTGAATAATCCTAGACTCAGCCAATACAAAGAAATTGTTCTAGATCTGATTAAAGAACTATTTGAAATTGATTTTGTTGTTATTCCAAGGAAACAGAACATGCAAGCTCTCAGTTTGCCTACTTTTTCTAGCACTTGTAGATTATCTTTTCATCCCCATCACCAATCGACTGCAAAGGTAAGACACAAGCCTGTTATACGTGACAATATGAAATGCTAGCAGATTTTTTCACAAGATTCTCAAATCTATGATTTTATGAACGCTGAGGGAGAATTCCAAAACTATAAAATAGATATTGATTGTGCAGTAGATGATATCATAGATGGTAATATAGATGTAAATATTGTACATAAACCCACTAAATTCGCTAAAGTGGAAATAAATAAGTTAGAAAAATTCGAAATAGAAGAATTAGTTAATGATGATTCTGAGATCTTAAACCTCAAGAATAACTTTTTTCCTAAGGGATTAGTCCCATTAGAAGATTTGTTTGATTCAAATGATGTAGCTAGGAAACCAAAGATGGAGTGTCTAATATCAAACATAGAAGAATGTAACCTAGGAATAGAAAAAAATCCTAAGCTTATTAATTTTTCCAAAGCATTACCTCTAGCTGAAAAGCCGAAATACATAAGTTTGTTTAAAGAATTTCAAGATGTCTTTGCCTGGAGTTATCAAGACCTCAAGTCTTATGACACCAACATTATTCAACATAAGATACCCATCAAAGAAGATCAAAAACACTTTAAACAAAAGCTTACGAGAATTAATCCAGTTCTTATGCCATTAATTGAAAAATAAGTAAAAAGGATCTATGAGGCACAATTCATAGCACCTATTAGATATTTAGATTGGGTCTCCAATTTAGTCACCACAAGAAAGAAAACAAGAGAAATCAGACTCTGTGTTGATTTCAGAAACTTGAACAAAGTATCATTAAAGGATAATTATCCCCTCCCTAAAATGGACCATATTCTCCAGAGGATAGTAGGCTCATCCATAATTTCATTACTTGATGGATTGTCTGGATACAACCAAATCCTTGTTCAACCACAAGATCAAGAAAGAACTACATTTACCACTCCCTGGGGTACTTTCATGTATTTGAAAATACCTTTTGGATTGATGAATGTTGGTACAACATTCCAAAGATAAATGGACATAGCTTTCGCAAAATAAATCCATGACTTTATAGTTGTTTACCAAGATGACATCATAGTCTTTTCCAAATCAAATAATGAACATCTAGATCACCTAAGAAGAGTATTGATAAAATGTAGAAAATTTGAATTTCTTTGAATCCCAAGAATACACTCTTTGGTTTAGAAGAAGGTAAACTCTTAGGACACACAATTTCAAAAGAGAGCATTACAATTGATCCATCTAGAATAGAGGCAACCCTAAACATCTGTCACCCTAGAAATATTAAAGAATTGTAATCATTCTTAGGTAAAATAAATTTGCTTAGAAGATTCATTTCTAACTTAACAGAACTAATCATAGAATTGAATAACATGTTAAAGAAAGATTTAACACTTAAGTGCAAAGTAGAGGCCAGGAAATCTTTTGAGGCAATCAAAGAAGCCCTTACTAAAACACCTGTCCTCATAAGTCCATATTTCAAAAAAGATTTTATATTTTTTTTCTTTTACTTCAGAACATACTATTGCAGCAGTCTTGTTGCAAAATAATGATCAAGGTTATGAGCAGCCTATTTCCTTTTTCAGCAAATCTTTGAGAGATGCTATACTAAAGTATAATATAATGGAAAAACAAGCACTTGCTTTAGTGAAGGCTATTAAAGATTCCAAAGTGTACATTTTGTACTCACACATCATTGCATATGTTCCAAATTCAGTGGTATAGGACATTCTAACATAGAATGGGCCTAAACGAAAGAGAGGCAAATGGATTGCCACTATTTTGGATTATGATATTGAAATAAAGTCCACAAAGCTAATAAAATGCCAAGGTTTAGCTAAACTTATAGCTAAATCAAACTGCGAGGCCTTAGATATAAATTTCGTTGGTGCTCTAGATGATCTGGAAGAGATGGAAACTCCACAGATTAGTGAATCCTTTTTAGATTCACCTTCGTATACAGATATCATATTTTTTTAACTAAATTTACAAGCTCCTCCTAGATTATCTAGAACTAAAGGTAAATTCTTGAAAATGAAATCAATGAAGTATTGTATCATAAACAATGATTTATTTTGGAAAGACAATGGTGGAATTTTATCGAATTGTTTATTCAAAGATGAAGTTGACAAAGTTATGCAAGAATTTCATGCAGGATATTATGGAGGACACCTATACTGGAAAACAACGGCTATTAATATTTTAAGGGCATATTTTTATTGGCCCGCCCTTTTTGTAGATATCAAGAAATATCTGACCTCCTACCACAAATGCCAAATCTTTGGAGGCAAGAAAAATATATTACCTTTGCCCCTCAAACCCATCTCCAAAGAAATGCCATTTTAGCAATGGGGTCTAGATTTCATTGGTGAAATTAACCCATCTTCCAAACACCAACATAAATGGATTTGGATGCCCACAAAAGCTCATTATTGATAATGCAATTGCTTTCAAATCCAAAAAAACGATAGACTTTTGTAACATATATCACATTACCCTTGGCCATTCCACTACTATTACCCTCAAGGTAATGGACTTGTAGAATCCTCAAACAAAAGCCTTGTTAATATCATCAAGAAACTATTAGAAGACAATAAGCAGACCTAGAACAAAAAGTTCTTTAACACCTTATGGGCAGATAGACTCACTACAGAAAAGTCCATTGGTACATCTCCTTATCAACTGGTATATGGAATGGATGTTGTTTTTCATCCTCTTTAGGAGTACCAGTGATGAAAATGATTCAAGAAATGCAGGTAGAATCAAATGATATCCAAAGGAGGATAAATCAAACAATACATTTGTAGCAAACCAAGGAAGAAGTCTATGTCAAATCCCAAGTGATCCAAGATAAAACCAACAATATTTTTGATAAGAAAACCAAAGCTGATGATTTTTACAAAGGTGATAAAGTACTCAAATGGGATTCCAGGAGGTAAGGAAAGGGTAAATATGGTAAATTTGATTTCCTATGGCAAGGCCCTTATATAATTTATGGTTACAGAGGTAATAGTGCATTTTTCTTGAGTCAGTTAGATGGAACAGATCTATCAGGTGGACCAGTCAATGGCAGAATGTTGAAGCATTACTTATCCCCAGATTAACATTAGTTCATCTGTTTACTTTAATAATTGTACATAACATTGCAAAGTTTAGAGTGGATTGGATGAATATCTTTTGAGGTTGAAGCCCGAAGAGAAGGCCCTAAGATTTGAAAGGTGTACCATCATATGTATGAATAAAGCACATCACAGAGAAGCAGCTACAAGGCAACCACAATTAGGGTCCTATAATAATAGGATTCAAAATTTTGAATTGGAGCCACTGTTAGGGTCCTATAATAATAGGATTCAAAATTTTGAATTGGCTATGATCAGTCTTGTAATATTGTACATACTTTTGCCTTTTGTAAAATGTTTTCCTATATTAAAAATAAAAAATGTAAAGAGGGTAAGTCCTAAAAAAAAATCAAAGGACTAAAAGAAAAGGATCAAAAAAGAAAATAAAATATGAACCACACCAAAAGGAGACTAAAATAGATTCTGAAAGTGATGCAAATTCAAATGCCACTACTTTTTACTTTGCCTTGAAAAATAATATTGTGTGAAGCTTGTCAAAATGCCACAATCCATGATGCTCAAATAGTTTAATCTTGATTCATTCATTCTTTAAATTTCATGTTGATAGATAGAGAACGAAGATCTAGCCAAACTGTTTAACCTTGGAAGGTTAGTAGTTAGGTGGAGAATAATAATTATCTCATCAATATAATCTGAGCCATTGTAAGTTATAAGGTTAGAATTAGATAGTTTTCTTAAAAAAAAAAAAGAAATAAAGGGTAGGCAAGCTCAAATGCACCCAATAAATGAAGAGAAAGTTCTAGGATAAATAAAGGGTACATAGAAGAGGTTTTGGAATGCACAAGATTGCTAGATCAAATGCACCTTCATCATGCTTGATCATATGTTTCATGTGCAGGAGGAGCTATCAAAGGAAAGAGGACATTCACAAAAATTGTGTATTACTTTGAGTATTTACCCTAAAACGTTCTATATGATTTTAGGCCTAAATACTAAAGCTCATTCACTAATTTCCCCTCATTTTATTAAACCCCTTAGATATATAAATTATTAATTTACCTCCATTACCCCTTCATTACTTTTCATTCACTAAATTCCCCTTCCTGATTCCAAAGTACCTTTCCCTCTTCATTTCCCCTTGTAAAAACATCCCTACCTCTTCATTTTACCCTTCCCTCTATTTCATCTTGTAATAACCCTTTCCCTTCGTTTTAACCATTTTTCCATTATTAAAACCCTTTCCTTAGACATTACCCTTTAAAAATCACCCCTACCCATTCATTTTACCTTTCCCCCTATTTCATCTAATTTTCCCTAGTAAACCCACTAAAACCCTCCTATGCTAAGTTTAAAAGGTTAAATATATTAGGCCCCATAAAAAACGCTCCCCGATACCCTTTTAACCCAACCTTTATACTATTTTAACCTATAGTCCCGCTTTATTATATTTAATCCCCCACTTTATAATTCCCCGACCATCACTAAACCTTTGTATATATTTAACCCACCACATATATTATTTCCCATACAATTAAATTAAACCTGACCCCACTCCCCCATTCAACCCGCGCAACTCCGTCACGCGATAGCCCTCCAATCAACCACTCCCAGATCTGATAGCCCATACTCTTATCGCGTGCTCCCATCGTCTGATAATTAAAATCTCAAAATCATGTGAGATTTGTGGTTCTGCCCAAGTGCCCTTTTGCTACGTGGCAGCCCCATGTTATATTGTGTGCTCTCAAAAAATACCACCCTCCACTCAAAAGCGGTGTGATATGCCATAAAACTGCCTCCCCACATAAAAGGAAACCTCCCACTATTCATTTATTAATCCCTCGCTTGTTGTTTCTTAAAAGCCAAAAGGCCGCCCTTTTAACCTTTTCATCATTATTTCGTTTCAAAGAACCTCTGCAGACCAATTCTAAACCCCGAAGCTCTGCTTAACCATTTTAACCTCACTTGCAACCAGAAGATGCATCAGACTTCAAATTTCAAACAGCACACACACAATTGAAGTCTCATAATCCTCTACTACTATCACAGAACCCTAGCTGCACACAAAAACTCTGTTTTTCCAGGTATTCTTGAAAAAACCAGAATGGCCCTCTACTTAATCTTTGCACAATAATTATAAAAGGTTAATTAATTAAATTAATTAAAAACCTTACCAAACTAAAGAAACCTATCGTGAATCCGAAGAAACCCCTTCCTGCAGACTGTATTCACTCTTCTGACTATTCTTGAAGTCCTAAGTTTACTCCTTGAGCCACATAATCAATAATTCAATAGAATAAACTAGATTATGGCTTCCCAAAGTATTCTAAGTGAGAAACCCCTGCAAACCCCTCACCTGGATGTTAACCACCTCCCATTTGTTGACAAAGACTTCCAAATTAAAGACACAATTTCCCCTAGCCATCTGTTGAAACTACACTACTGGAGTAAAGACAAATTCCTAAACCAAATGATGATATTCATCTATGGAATCCAATTTTCCCAAATACTTGTTCCCATAGGTATACCAGTTCCCTGAAATAATCCATCTATGCCAAAACTGTTACATCCCAAGCCAAAGAGCCATAGTCTCTCTGAACCAGCATATTTTGTTTATAATCACTACATAGTCAATAAACCAAATGCTATAGATCCAGCTAATCACAAATGAAACCTCATTTTCCATTGAAAACCTACGTGAACTCTACTTGAAGTTGAACCTTCCTAAGAGGACTCAAATCTTTCAGACTGTAATCCTAGAAGAGTCTCATACTCCTATAGACAGTCCTCCATACCTAGCCACCATTTTCTCTGAGAGGGCTAGACAAATTGTGACCATGCTCTCTTGCATTCTAGGATATAACACTAATGAGCATGTGGATGAGCATATACTTGCTTTCCTCTCTATTTTTTTCCAAAGCAAGCCTCCCACAACAATCTTCAATTTTGCCCAGTTCTTGGCAGACAGAATACATGATCAATTGATTAGATTTCCAAATGAAAGAGTATTTAAATACTCTTCAGTGTTGTCCCACAATTTATTATATTTCCAGTCAGATAAGTTTCTAGTCAATATCTAGAAGTTGGACACTAAGGGCCATCTCATATTAGTCATCTTTTGGACACCCTTAATCCAAAAGTATTCCACTATTTTCACGTACAAAGTGTTCATTGATTCCTTTGTTCATCCAATTGTAAATATGCTAAGCAGTCGTAATCAACCCAGGATCAGTGATGAGATAAAGAGAGTTTTGCAATTGTCAAAGAACAGTAGAATATGAGACTGGTATCTATACTAGGATAATACTGAAATTAGAATATATGGATGCCAACTCACTCCCTATAAGCTACCCAATTATCTTCCCATGAGGATATTTTCATTAGAATATATCAGGTAGATTATAAACTCAGATGATGTGAATTTCCTGTCATCTAGGAAGAAAACAAAATTCAAGATAAAAAACCAGCTTGGTCCTTTTAATTGTAATAATAGGGAGGTTGGAGAAGAAGCACATAAGTGTTTACAGGAAATTAATTTCAGTAGCAATTTCATGTGGCAATATTACCCTTTAGGTGTCATAAACAAACTCAGACTCAAATTCAAATTGAGTCCTTTTATGCATGACTCAAGACCAGACACTGAAAAATATGCCAACTATTCAGAATGGTTGGAAAATACCCTGATAGATATGGACAGACAGGTGGATACTAGTTCCATTCTGCATACTCCATCCCTACAGGACAAGAATGTAAAAAGGACCAAAGAAGAGGGTTCTTGCTCAAACATATATACAACACATGATAGATCTGAAATCATGTATAGGAAGAAGCCCAAGCTAAATCCTATAAGTGAGCAAGAAGAGATAGTTGAGATAGTGAAGACAACTCAAATCTTGGATACAAATACAAGGTTCAAAGAGAGCACAGCTCTAGCAGTTTCAGAGGAAACCCATCAACCTTCCAACTCTAATACTCTGAGTATTCAAAAACAACTTAGCATTGAGGTGTCAGCATCAATAAAACTAGTAGATAAGGAAAAGGACATAAAGGAGAAGTATAAAGAGATCAAATTAAGAAATGAGGCATTGAAAGTTGAGACATATGCCCAATATTTCAAGCAGACTCCTAGCAATCAGAGTAGGTTAATGTCAGCTTTTGAGATCAAAACTGGTAAAATGCAAATGACGTTTTTGTAGCCTACAGTCCAGTAGCCTAAATCATCAGCAGATTACAGAAAAATAGAATTTGAAGTTTTGGCCAGGGATGTTCACCCTATTGATCAAATTGAATTTCATAAGCAGACAGGAGAAATGATATACTCAACGATGACCAACAAGGCCATGAGTGTTCAGAAACTCGAAAATTCTCTAGACAAAATCACATGACAGTTTAAGCTAGAGAAAGCATCATCACGGGAAAAGGATAACAGAATCAAGTCACTAGAAGACTTGGTTATTGAAATTGGATATAATCCAAATGATATCAAAGTTGTAGGAAAGATCACAAAGACGAAAAATGAAGGCATCGCTGCATTAAAAAGGAAATTGAATTTTTCTCCTTCTGAACATCCACAGACTAAGGAAGTTCTAGATAGCCAAATCCAGAGAGATGAAATGATGAACTTCATTCTCCAGCGAAATTGTCAATTAAAAGAAATGGAGAATGAATTTGACAGTTTAATATAGCTGAAACATGTCAGTATTGAGACAACTATTTCTACTACTATTCCTATAGTTACTATAGCAATTCCTTCTACTTTGGTAGCTTCAGTAGCCCCAGCAGCTCCACTAGCTACAACACTTCCAATTGCATCAACAACTACATCAATAATAGGTTCAACAACAACAACTCATCTTAGTGATGAAGCAACTAAACTGGTGAAAGGCATGGAGGATATGTCCATCGAGACCACCAAGATAAATAGACTTAAGGAACAAATAAAAATTCTATATGATGAGAAGAAATTGGCTCAAATTATGCATATGAATGAATTTCATAAGACAAATAGGTTGAATGAAAGGATACAGAAGTTGGAGAAGGAGTTAACTCTGAAGGATCCACTAGCCCAAGAAAAACAACTTTTATAGGCCAATAGCATTAACTCAGTCAATGATATTTGTCCATCTTTGCAAGTGATCTTTGAACAAATTATTTAGTCAAAGAGGTTGGTGAAGCAATTAAAAGAGTTAAGGCCTAACTTGGAAATATGCCAAAAGAAGCCTAAAAAATAATCTAGTTCCTTAACTCAAAGAATAAGTATGAATTGCAGGGGCTTGGAATAGCTCACAGAACTGGGAACTTACTAGAGGTTAAAAACGTAATCACCAAGAGGCAACTAATGTTACAACTTGAGGACAAGTGCCAAACAATGGAACTAGCAATAGCCAGGTTCATGGTCAAATTTGATACTATGAGGCAGAGAGGTCTACCTAATCCACTGATAATTAATGACAGGTTAATTCCACATGAATACTATGACAAGAGAATCAGAGAAGTGGCAAAGGAGAAAGCCAATAGTTCATCCATGAAAGAGATGCCTACAGGAAAGGTTTCTTTACTAGACCTTTGAGAACCTCTTTTACCTCCAGGATGAGGTAAAACATCTTTTTGTAAACAAGCCCACCTTGGAAAAATACACAGAAGATGATGAAGTCTACAGAATAATGGTAAATATTAAATTACCAGATATAGAGAATTGGGAAAAATTGAATGATTTACTGTGAAAATGCAAGGTAAACATTGAATACAGAGCAGTGAAAGAAAAGTAGTAGATCAACTAAGTCAAAGAGTATCAGATGAAAGAGTATCAGTCAAAAGGAAAATCAAAAGAACAACCAGCATAGAGCAACATCAAAGGAGAGAAAGCAGCAAACGATCAAAGCAAAAACAAACAGAGAGACATCTAGCCTTTTAGTTTCCTAGGTGTCTCTATCTTCTTGCATGAAGATATTTATTTTCCTTGAATAATTCCTAAAACAGTTTAGGATATTTTGTAAATACTTCATAATTTAAAGTATAGAGGAGTGAATTACTAAACATTTCTATAGTCATGTTCATCTGAAAACCTTAGGGTTTATTGTAACATTTTTCAAGTAAGCAGACTGGACTGAGTAATAAAGGCATTGCATTACAAGATTCATGTGTTGGGCTACTTCAGTTAAGTATATTTCATTTATCAAATTGTCATTTTATTGAGCATTTCACAAGCATACATGTTTTTTCCAATTTAAATGAAATAACTGGAATGTTACTACAAAATTTGCTTACGTACACTCTGTCTTGAACAATTATTCATTTTTATGTTTTCTTCTAATATCCAAAGTAGGGAATTCTTCATTGCTCCCTAGTTTTGATTGACCTCTTTCATTTCCCTCATTATCTAGTTTGAGGAATCCTTAATTTCTCCTTGACACCAATTGAAAAACCACTTCACCATCTAACCTAAAAGATCTGAATTTACTCAGCTACCTTGCCTTGTGAACACTATCTTTATAATTTGATTTAGTCTTGTTTTCTTGACATTTGGACTCCATGGCCCAATGGTTAAAAGACACTTATCTATCCATCTGAATCAGTGAACCACCACCAAATCAAATCAAAAACCAATCAAGTTTAAATAACTAGCCTAAAATCAATTAATTCAACAAAGTTAAATCATTAAGAGAGAGCCCTCTCTCAGCATTAGGAAGGCTAGATCCTGATCTCAAAAGTAGGTTTGTGGTTACCTCCATTATTTTTTTCATGACAACACTAGGGAAGTTTTAGAGTGATAATGTAGTGACGACCGTACTAGGGAATGAGGCCTCAGTTTAATAAACCTTAAAGGAAATCCTAAATCTCATTTGTACACCTTAAGGCCATTTAGGGTTGTAAAAGATTACAAAAAAATAAAAAAATAAAAAATTTGGCTTCCAAGAGAACCTACTATACCAGGAAACATCTAGATACAAAGCCTACTATAATTGTTTATAATCCAGACAAAATCTTGAGAAAAAACAATAAAGTAGAAAGTCAAGAAAGCAGTGGTCAGTTAACCAAAGAAAATTCACTTCCTAAAGAGTTATCAAACTTGGAGGATCTTCAATTTGATTTATCATTTGAGCAGTCATTATTTCGTACCAAATCAGAAACTTTAGTTCATGATACTATACTAGACCCTGCTTTTATTCAATTTATTGAAGCAAAGAGGAATATTATACATCCTGATTTAGATGAACATGTTCTAGACACTTTTGAAAAACTTGATTCTTTAACCTCAAATTTGATAAGACACATAGACGAAGCTTATTTTCAACAGACAGTTGAATTAGCTGCCCTAATTGTTTCTATTCCTAAGCCTTCTGCCATTCCTTCTGAATCTATAAATTCATATTTATTTAGTAACACCTCATCTATTATTTCCACTACAATTCATTCCATGAAATCATTCAACCCCAAGCTCCCTCTTCAACCCAGAGTTTTATTTCCATCTCCAAATACTTCAAGTTCATCTTCTAGCACTTTTGCTGTGTTTTCTAGCCCTTCAAGCTCAGCTATAAGCCCTTCAATTTCATCTTCCAGCCCTACTACTTTACCTCCTATCCAAGCTATAATCTTAGCCATGGCTACCATATATGCTCCTTTGACCTTACCAGCTCAAGTACATGCCATGCCCCAAGACCATCAGATTAAAATCATTTAGTTTGATGGTACTGGTCAATATACTACACAACAACATGTAAACAAAATGAATGATTACTTTGAATTACATGAAATTAATGAAGAAGATGTACAAATGAGATTATTTGCACAAACATTAGAAAGAGATGTCAAGAAATGGTTCAAAGGTTTTCTTGCTAGTCATATTGTTGATTTACCTGCTTTCCATACATTATTTATCAATAGATGGGAAAGGAAGAAAAACCCTTTACAAATATTATTTGAATATGAAAACATTAGAAGAGCTCCTAACGAATCTGTTCAGGACTATTATACTAGGTTTAACAATGTTTATAATGAAAACCCTGTAAATATCAAACCTCCACGAGATTTAGCACTAATTAAATTTCCTGATGGTTTTGACACTGATATGTCTTACCAATTGAGAGAAAGAAACCCTCCAACCTTAGAGAAAATGTAAAGTGATGCAATTAGTGTAGAAGCTAAGTTGTTGGTTAAAAGAGCTAGAATGAGGAATGAAAAGAGAGTTACCATTGAGGAACCATCCACTTCAAATGTTCAGATAGGTACTTTGGATAAAAGTTTAGAAAAGTTAGTGGATAGATTAGAAATTATCGAAATAAACCACAATGGGAAAATCAACAACAAGGCCCTCAGATAAGGAATCCAAACTTTATGAAGAATCCCAATACTGGTAAGCCTAGAGAAGGTGCACCTGATCAACGGATTAGACCACCTTTCCAAGAAAACTATGTTGAAACTTCTCACCGAAATGAGGAAGATGAAGACACTCAGATTAACTTAATGTGAATAAATGATGGTAATACTATTTTTCTTACCCAAGAAGAACAAGAATTATGCATGTTACAACAATTACAATTATAATCTGGAGATTCCTTTGATTATAAACAAGGATATGAATTTTCCACTAATGAGGTTCATGGGCAATATAACCTTAGGAGTAGGAAAAACACAGAAGCCCCTACTAATAAACTTGTCCAAACTCAGACCAAGGAAACAGTGGGAGCTCCTACAACCAAAGTGCTGAAATTCTCTCTAGGGAATCCCAAAAAATTCCAAAGATTGCAGCCAGTCCAAAAATTGTAGACATTACAGATACTGCTTGAGATGATATTCAAAAATCATCTGTTGTTAAAACTAGATACTCAAGCTTCAAATGCTATTCAGATTTCAACTACTTCCCAAATTGTTCCAAAAAAAAATAATTCAAAATAGCAAAACAGTAGACACCTAAAGACAATCTGAGTTACCAAATGAAGATAAGAAAGATAAAAATAAACAAACTCCAATTTCCAAGGAAGAAATCATTCAGTTAGGCAAAACACAGACTCCTTTTAATATCCAAAATGAAATAGCAAAATTAAAAATACTAGTTCCAATGACAGAGTTGATAAGAAATGATTCCTACAAAGCCCAAATCACTAAAGCACTGAATATAGATGAAGGAGAAGACTCTTTTAATCTAAATGATGACTAGCCAGAATTAATATGTGGTCCTGAAGTAAATGGAAAACATGAACAAAGTGGTGTTCCTGCATTCTACATCAACTTGACTATTCATGATCAAATCTTTCACAATGGTATGTTAGATTCAAGAACATCTCACAATTTAATGCCTAAAGAAATCATGGAAACATTGGATTTAGATATAACTAGACCATACAAACATCTTTTCTCTTTTGATTCAAGTAAAGGCAAGTGCCTAGGCCTGATAAAAGACTTGTGTGTCACTCTAGTTTAATACCCAAGTAAGAGTATTATCATGGATATTGTAGTTGTTGATATCCCTCCAAAGTATGGAATGTTATTGTCTCACTCATGGGGAGAAAAATTGCAAGGGTCTCTACATTTAGATATGTCTTATGCCACAATTTTAGTATTTGGTCAACCCAAAAAGCTTTATAGAGAAACTTTAATGAAATACATGGTCAGTAGTACAAATAAACCACTAAAATATACTATTTATTTTGTACATTCTAATATGCATTCATGCATTTTATGTAATTCAGACACTGAAAAGGGCAATAACGCAGTTGTCAAACAAGAACATAAAGAACTTGACAGTGAAAATATATTTCATGAATTTAGGTGGCACTTAGAATTTGATGGTTCAGTGAACAGATTAGGAGCAAGTGCAAGAGTTTGGATTCATAATATGGAAAATAATGATTCTGAAGCTCATGCCTTTAGATTAAAATTTAAATGAACAAATAACATGGAAGAGTATGAAGCTTTAATCTTATGATTGAAAATTGTGAGAAACCTTGGAGCCAAGAGATTTTCTATCATGGGAGACTCTGTTTTTATCATAAAACAAATCAGAGGAGAGTATTGTGTGAATAATCCCAGACTTAACCAATATGGAGAAATTGTTCTATATTTGATTAAATAACTACTTGAAATTGATTTTGTTGTTATTCCAAGGAAACAAAACATGAAAGCTCACAGTTAGATTACCTTTTCAGCCCAATCACCAATACACTGCAGAGGTAAGACACATGTCTGTTATACCTGATAATCTGAAATATTGGCATATTTTTTCACAAGATTCTCAAATCTATGATTTTATGAATGTTGAGGGAGAATTCCAAAACTATAACATAGATATTGATTGTACAGTAGATGATATCATAGATGGTAGGATAGATGTAAATACTATAGATAAACCCACTGAATGCACTGAAGTAGAAATAGATAAGTTAGAAATAGAAGAATTAGTTAATGATGATTCTAAGATCTTAAACCTAAAGAATAATTTTTTTCCTAAGGGATTAGTCCCATTAGAATATTTGTTTGATTCAAATGATGTAGCTAGGAAACCAAAGATGGAGCCTCCAAGATCAGACATAGAAGAGTGTAACCTAGGAACAAAAGAAAAACCTAAGCTTATTAAATTGTCCAAAGCATTACCTTCAGCTGAAAAGCTGAAATACATAAGTTTGTTAAATGAATTTCAAGATGTCTTTGCATGGAGTTATGAAGACCTCAAGACTTATGGCACCAGCATTATTCAACATAAGATACCCATCAAAGAAGATTAGAAACCCTTTAAACAAAAGGTTACGAGAATTAATCCAGTTCTGATGCCATTAATTGAAAAATAAGTACAAAGGATGTATGAGGCACAAATCATAGCTCCTATTAGATATTCATATTGGATCTCTAATTTAGTCACCACAAGAATGAAAACAAGAGAAATCAAACTCCGTGTTGATTTCATAAACTTGAACGAAGTACCATTGAAGGATAACTATCCCCTCCCTAAAATGGACCATATTCTCCAAAGGGTAGTAGGCTCATCTAGAATTTCATTACTTGATGGATTTTCTAGATACAACCAAATCCTTGCTCAGCCACAGGATCAAGAAAAAACTACATTTACCACTCCCTAAGGTACTTTCATGTATTTGAAAATAACTTTTGGATTGATGAATGTTGGAGAAACATTACAAAGAGCAATGGAAATAGATTTTTCAAAAGAAATCCATGATCTTCTAGTTGTTTACCAAGATGACATCACAGTCTTTTCCAAATCAAATAATGAACATCTAGATCACCTAAGAAGAGTATTCATAAAATGTAGAAAATTTGGCATTTCTTTGAATCCCAAGAAGACACTCTTTGGTTTAGAAGAAGGAAAACTCTTAGGACACATAATTTCAAAAGAGGGCATTAGAATTGATCCAACTATAATAGAGGCAAATCTAAACATTAGTCACCCTAGAAACATTAAATAATTACAATCATTCTTAGGTAAAATAAATTTTCTTAGAAGATTCATTTCTAACTTAGTAGAACTAATCAGAGAAATGAATAACATGTTAAAGTAAGATTCAACACTTAAGTGGTCAATAGAGGCTAAGCCATCTTTTAAGGCAATCAAAGAAGCCCTTACTAAAACACTTGTCCTCATAAGTACAGATTTCAAAAAAGATTTTATAATTTTTTCTTTTTCTTTAGAACATACTACTACAACAGTCTTGTTGCAAAAGAATGATCAGGGTTATGAAAAACCTATTGCCTTTTTCAGCAAATCTTTGAGAGATGCTACACTAAAGTATAATATAATGGAAAAAAAAGCACTTTCTTTAGTGAAGGCTATTAAATATTTGAGAGTGTACATTTTATACTCACACATCATTGTATATGTTCCAAATTCAGTAGTAAATGACATTCTAACACAGAATGGCCCTAAAGGAAAGAGAGGAAAATGGATTGCCACTATTTTGTAATATGATATTGAAATAAAGCCCAAAAAGCTAATCAAAGGACAAGGTTTAGCTAAACTCATGGTTGAATCAAACTACCAGGCCTTACATATAAATTTCATTGGTGCTCTAGATGATCAGGAAGAGATGGAAACTCCATAGATTAGTGAAACATTTTTAGATTCATTTTGGTATACATATATCATATTTGTTTTACTAAATGTACAAGCTCCTCCTGGTTTCTCTATAACTAAAGGTAGATTCTTGAAAATGAAATCAATGAAGTATTGTATCATAGACAATCCTTTAATTTGGAAAGATAATGGTTGCATTTTATCGAATTGTTTATTAAAAGATGAAGCCGACAAAGTTATGCAAGAATTTCATGCAGGAGATTGTGGAGGAAACCTATGCTAGAAAACAACTGCTGATAATTGTAGAATTGAGGCTTCTGTGATCCATCATAATTGTAAAAAGAGCTTCTGCGTAAATCACATCAAAAATATCATTGCCGACGCGTTTCGAACCAACCAGTGTGGTTCATCATCAAGACGAGTTGAAGGAACAGATCTGGCCTAACAAGTTAAATAGACTGAGCAGAGACTCCTACGGCTACTTCACGGCTATATTTGGCTTCGAACATAGGTCATAACTATATTAATGAAATTAATTCAAATTATTATTTTTCCTAACATTGAGTTAATAATATAATATTTTAATTCCTTGAAATAAGAGAAATTAGGTAATATTGGTAAATATAATCCAATTATTAATTTCTATGACATTAAGTCATAATACAATATTATTAAAGGAAATTTGTAAAAAAGAATAATAATAAAATAAAAAAATGGTTATTAAAAAATTTTACTATTGAATTAATAATAATGAAAGAATAATTTAGGTTATATATTTTATTAAATCTAGTCCTATAATATTATATTTCTAAAGATAAGAGATATTAGGAATAAAAATGGATGAGCGAATATTAAAAGAATTTTAATTTGCTTAAATAACTTAATATTAATGGTTATTTAAAAATTATTTCCTTAGAAAGAAATAGTTTTGAGTTATATAAGTAATTGTATAATCATCTTAAGTTAATATTATATATGATAAATCTATATAAGTTATCATTATACTACTTAACTAGATCCAATACTACATCATAATATTTTAAGGCTAGGTTTTTATTGGCCCACCCTTTTTGCGGATATCAAGAAATATCTGACCTCCTGTCACAAATGCCAAATCTTTGGAGGCGAGAAAAAGCTATTATCTTTGCCCCTCAAATCCATCTCCACAGAAATGCCATTTCAGTAATGGGGTTAGACTTCATTGGTGAAATTCACCCATCCTCCTCAACCCAACATAAATGGATTTTGACAACCACTGACTACTTAACTAAATGTATATAAGCCATCCCTTCTAGACAAGCCATAGATTCTATCATCATCTCATTCCTTGAAAGCAATATCCTTTCAAGATTTGGATGCCCACAAAAGCTCATTATTGATAATGCAGCTTCTTTCAAATCCATGAAAATGATAGACTTTTGTAACAAATATCACATTACCCTTGGCCATTCCACTGCCTATTACCCTCAAGGTAATGCACTTGTAGAATCCTCAAAAAAAGCCTTCTTAATATCATCAAGGCATTGTTAGAAGACAATAAGAAGACCTGGAACAAAAAGTTGATTAATGCCTTATGGGCAGATAGACTCACTACAAAAAAATTCCATTGGTACATCTCCTTATCAACTGGTATATGGAATGGATGTTGTTTTTCCATCCTCTTTATGAGTACCAATAATGAAAATGATTCAAGAACTGCAGGTTGAATCAAATTATATCCAAAGGAGCATAAATCAGGTAATACATTTGCAGAAGTCAATGTCAAATCCCAAGTGGTCCAAGATAAAATCAAAAAGATTTTTGTCAAGAAAACCAAATCTGATGAATTTTACATAGGTGAAAAAGTACTCAAATGGGATTGTAGAAGAGAAGAAAAGGGTAACTATGGTAAATTTGATTTCCTATTGCAAGGCCCTTATATAATTTATGGTTATAGAGGTAACGATGCATTTTTCTTGAGGAAGTTAGATGGAACAGATCTACCAGGTGGACTAGTCAATGGTAGAATGTTGAAGCATTAATTTTTTCCAAATTAACATAGTTCATCTATTTACTTTGTTAATTGTACATAACATTGTAAAGTTTAGATTGGATTGGATGAATATCTTTTGAGGTTGAAGCCTGAAGAGGAACTAAGATTTGAAAGGTGTACCATCATATGTATGAATAAAGCACATCACAGAGAAGCGGTTACAAGCAACCACATTCAGAGTTTCAAAGGCTACTGATCTTAAAGTTCTTGACATTTCACCAGGAAATGCCATCCCCATGTGGAGCCACCGTTAGGGTCCTAAAATAATAGGATTAAAAATTTATAATTGGCTATGATCAGTCTTGTAATATTGTACATACTTTTTCTTTCTGTAAAATGTTTTCCTATATTAAAAATAAAAATTTTAAAGAGGGTAAGTCCTAAACGAAAAATCAAAGGACTAAAACATAAGGATCAAAATAGAAAATAAAGTATGAATTGCACCAAAAATAGAATAAAATAGATTATGAAATTGATGCAAATTCAAATGCCACTACTTTTTACTTTGCCTTGCAAACTAAGATTGTGTGAAGCTTGTCAAAATTCCATAATCCATGATGGTCATATAGTTTAATCTTGATTCATTCGTTCTTTAAATTTCATGTTGATAGATAGAGAATGAAAATCTAGCCAAACTGTTTAACCTTCGCAGATTAGTAGTTAGGTAGAGAATAATAATGAGTTCATTAGTTTAATATAAGCCATTAGAAGTTATAATGTTAGAATTAGATAGTTTTCTTATCAAAGAAAAAGAAATAAAGGGTCAACAAGCTCAAATGCGCCCAATAAATGAAGATAAAATGCTAGGATAAATAAATGGTAGATAAAAAGTTTTGGAATGCACAATATTGCTAGCCCAAATGCACCTTCATCATGCTTGACCATATGTTTCATGTGCAGGAGGAGATATCAAAGGAAAGAAGACATTCACAAAAATTGTGTATTACTTTGGGTATTTACCCTAAAAAGTTCTGATTTTAAGCCTAAATACTAAAGCTCATTCAATGATTTCTCCTCGTTTCATTAAACCCCTTACATATATAAATTATTAATTTACATCCATTACCCCTTCATTACTTTTCATTCACTAAATTCCCCTTCTTGATTCCAAAGTACCTTTCCCTCTTCATTTCCACTTGTAAGAATATCCCTACCCCTTCATTTTACCCATCCCTCTATTTCATCTTGTAATAACCCTTTCCCTTTGTTTTAACCTTTTTTTCCATTATTAAAACCCTTTCCCTAGACATTACCCTTTAAAAATCACCCCTACCACTTCATTTTACCTTTCCCCCTATTTCATCTCATTTCCCCTAGTAAACCCACTAAAACCCTCTTATCATAAGTTTAAAAGATTAAATATATTGGGCCCCATCAAAAAACCCTCCCCGATACCCTTTTAACCCAACCTTTATACTATTTTAACCTATAGTCCTACTTTACTATATTTAATCCCCCACTTTATAATTCCCCAACCCTCACTAAACCTTTGTATATATTAAACCCACCACATATATTATTTCCCATACAATTAAATTAAACCTGACCCCACTCCCCTATTCAGCCCTCGCAACTCCGTCGTACGATAGCCCTCCGATCAAACACTCCTAGATCCGACGGCCCATACTAATATCACGTGCTCCCATCGTTTGACAGTTAAAATCTCAAAAGCACACGATATTCGTAGTTTTGCCCGAGCGCCCCTTTTCTACGTGGCAGCCCCATGTTATATCGTCTCCTCTCAAAAAATATTGCCCTCCACTCAAAATCAGTACGTTATGCCATAAAACCATCTCCCTGCTGTTGGGCCATGAATACGACCACCTTTTTAACACTTATTTCATCCATTTTTACTTTTCTTTATCATGTTATTAATCACGGTTTATCATATAATTCTATTTTATAATGATTTATGCTCTTATGAATGAATATTATTTATTCTCCTTTATTTCTAATAAATTGATGATTATGAATGATTTTATCAATGATAGTTTCAATAAATTAGTTGTAACATTATTTACCATTTTTAACCTCCAAGATAATTTCTAGATTGAACATTTGAATATTAAATCTGCCAACTCATAAATTCGTTGGAATAAGAAGTGACAGTTTTGCGGTTGCAAAACAGAGCAAATGAAGAAGAATATGGAAAATCTGGAACATGGGTTTTGTCCAGAACGGACCCAAATAACTTTATTGAGGATCGGTTTGCCCAAATTCAGCTTGTATTGAGAGAAACGCAGGGTTATTTGAGCATGATTTTCTCAAATTTGCTGTTACGGCCGTTTTCCAAATCTATGCTGCAAAGACCAAATTCGCCTTGCTCTTGTTGAAAGATGGATGGAAATATATTTTCTTGTTGATCAATTGGTTGGAAACAATCCAATTTTGTAATAATGATCATATTGTAATTATCACAGTTGTAACCACTCTCTGCTCTCTTTCTATTTAAATCAGAACAGAGATCAGAGAGGGGGATGAATTCAGTGATGGATTCGAATGATGAAATTGAGGATGAATTAAAGATTCAGAATTGAGGACGGCAACGAGAATGGATAATGGATAAGAGATGGAGAGATTTCTTGTTGTAATCCACTGTAACTCTGCTTTGATATTTTAATATAAATCTGGTTTCCATTCCATCTTTGATCCTGAAGTAACCCAGCAGCATCCGCTAGCGGATAAGGGCCCAGCCTCTGGTGGATTGTGCTGCTGCTGTATATTATCTCTTTGGTTATGCATGGTTTTGCTTATCAGCTTGAATCGTTAATCTGGTGTGTTTCGTTATCTTATATTGCAGCTCTGTTATATTTCATATTTCGTTCTCTACAACAAGAAAGCCGTAATCTGCATTCTAATGTATTGCTATTCCTTTAAAGTCGTTAATGTAACATTGTTGTTCTCCACATAACGCTATTGTTGTTTAATTGCAGAGTAATCAAGCTGTAACCTTCTTAAGCTAGTATTATTGTATTTGTCTATGGTTTATATTTCATACGATTGCTATTCAATTGACATTGTGGTTCCATTATGAATTGTAATCGTTACCCTTTCTAA
Organism: Pinus taeda; assembly: GCA_000404065.3. Classification (NCBI taxonomy): domain Eukaryota; kingdom Viridiplantae; phylum Streptophyta; class Pinopsida; order Pinales; family Pinaceae; genus Pinus; species Pinus taeda. The sequence continues at coordinate 185,015 of APFE031042131.1, forward strand.
CCAGGATTAATACTTGCAGTATCAGACTCAGATTACTATTAATGTGTGCCTGTGTTAAGTTATTATGCATTTGTATTTGTCTTTCCAGCGTTGTTTCATATTCTATCATTAATCAATGTTGTTATATTTCCGTGTGCTGTCTGATTTATTCTTAGAGTAAAGATTGCTATTAATTTGGCTTTGTTGTTGTTCATTTCCATTAATTAGAGTTTGTTGTTCAGATTACTTTAATTACAGTTTGTTGCCCATTTACTTTGTTGTTCATTTCTGTTGACTAATTGCAATAGTTTGCTTTTAAAGAGTTTTCCTAGTTTACTTTCAATAGCATCTTTAGTTCAATTTTGATTTCCTTTTAATTGCTTTAAAGCAGGACTATCAACTATAGAGAACATTGGATTGCTTCCTCGTTCCCAGATTGATTGTCTTGTTCCGGTTTGATTTCAATTGCATCAATATCCAGAGGAATGAGTTATTGCTACTGTATCCTCGATTGATGGTTGTTTGAGTGAATGATTTAGTTTAGAACATTTCAGTTTCTTGTTCGCTGATCCATTTCATGTTTATTGTTCTATTTCTTAATTGCTATTCCATTTCTTATCTGTCATTCCATTTTTTGTTATTTGCATTATTGATTGCTTTGGTGTGCAGAACGATCTGAAATTGTAGTGGGCATTGGCATTTGCTGTCCAGTCCCTAGCTTGATGATCTGTTCCTTGATTAGTTTTGGTTACATCAGTTTCTAAAGGGATGAGTTATTGTTACTGGACCCTTGACTGATACATTGCTTATTTTCCCGAATGAATGATTTAGGCTTCAAGGTATTTTGTTGTAATTAGATTTATTTCCAAGAATTCATTTACTTTTGTATTTTAAGCACTGTACTACATCTTTCATAACATTACTCTTGAGAAAATAGCCGCCTCAGACTGAGTACACTCTTGGAATAAAAAGTCATCCCTGGGTTGACAATTAATGTGAAGGTAATTAGGAGTTAAAAAGACACCTTTTTATCGCTCCACATTTTGGCGTCGTTGGCAGGGAGAGTGTAGCCATTTTTAAAGAGTAGTGTGCATCTGATGAGTGCCTGCTAGGGAAGAGTTGGATCTTAAAAACGGAAGGTAAGAACCTGCGTATGGAGCATGTAAAAGCCCTGCTCCGCCGCCTGCTTTCCAACAAAATTGTTAAAGAACCTAGGGTACAAATAGATGTTTGAATTTCTGTGTGAATGAAAAAAGATAGAAATTTTTAAAAATGAATCACATGATCTCATCCAAGTGGTGATGTAAGCACCACCCATTTCACTAACCGATTGACAGGAACATTAAAGAAGGAGCCTCGAAGAAACACATGAAGAACATCTTATACTATGGTAAGAAATGACTCACGTTTCTACTTTTGAATTTCCTATCAAAGATCTAGGAGGAGTGACACAAATGCACATAATTCCCCCATCTTTACCAAATTTTCATGGTTTAGCAAATGAAGATCCAAATACATTCTTATTTGAGTTCGAAATACTTTGTAGAGGATATGATTATTGTACTAATGATCAAAGATTGAAAGTGTTTCCTATTACTCTAAAAGGAGCAGCTCTCCGATGGTTCATGAGCCTAGGTGGGAATTGCATCCAATCATGGGAGGACATGAAGAACATATTTTTGAAGAAGTAACAAGACTATTGCAAATCCAATGAAGATATTTTCGGTATGATACAAGGAAGATGAAAGTTTGGAGGACTATGTAGATCGATTTCAATATAACCTTCAAAAATCAAAGCATAAGCATTTGCAAAAACAGATCTTAAAAACACTCATTCTTAAAGGAATCAAAGATGAATTTTTAGAACTCTTAAATCTGATAGGAAAAGGTGATGTTTTTCAGTTATCATATGATGATGTTTGTGAGTTGTGCATAAGTATTCAAGAGGAATCTCCAAGGCTGGTAAGAATTCTAGAGATGTTTGTTCTTTCTTTTCCAAATCTGCTAAAAGAATAGGAGACATAAGAGCTGAAATCAATGCTTTATTTGAAAATTTTAAAGTTGATTTTATTAGCTCTCTAAATGCAAAATTGGATGTTTCGCAAGTTCATAAAAATCAAGAATTTGATGAAGTGTTTTTCACTCATGACCGAAACGAGCATACCATAGATGGTTTTTCTTCTTTATCTAATTTGCAAGTAGCATATCAAAGAGATAAGGAAGCTACAACAAGGTCAAAACCATGGAAATCATGGCCTACAGGTATGGTTCAAAACACTTCCTCTCCACTTTCTTACTTGCATAATCTATTATGGAATACTAATGTGTTAGGGCAGCCATGTCAATCTCAATATAACCACCAGCAATTTTGTCTACAAGCTTGGCATGGTTCACCTTATGATTGCATGACTACTCTCCCTCATCTTGTAGCACAAGCACATTCTCCATATTCTCCACCAGCTCTTCCACAACATCCTGCTTGCATATCGAATTTATCCACTCAACCCAACCAACCACATCATCAAGATGCTCCATTCCATACACAATTTCCTTCTCAACTAATTCCACACCCTCACCACAATAAACCAGTACAACATGTTTACAATGTTGAACTGCCAAATTTATCCACCCTTCCGACCCATTCTATCTCACATGCGCCATTAGAGAAAACTTACAATGAGATTCAGACTGTTTCAAATTCAAAAATTGTAGTTGTGGAAGAAAATGAGGTTTCTTATAGTATGTATCAACAAGCTATTTTAAAATCTCAAGAACTTCATGATCTAATGGATATGAGAAATCAAGAAAGTAACGGATACATTGAAAATTGGTTTCACTCCATCATTTGTTTGAAGCTTCACTCCATACTTCAACAATTTTTGACACCATCTTTTCAAGGGAAGTTGACTTCTCATACCCTAATTTTCATTAATATGCATTTTTCAAATTTTGGTATGTGTATACGTGAAGCCTTATTTCGAAAATGGATCCACTGGAAGTACTCATATACGTAGTCATATTCATTTTTTAAATTAAAATAGGTTAGTGTAGAAAATAAAATAAATAAGTGAATAAATAAATGCATTTTGTTTTTCTATGTAAAACTAGTTGTTTTTTGTTGCAACATGCTATGCAAATCAACATTGGTGATAATTTTTTAATTCATTTGTGTATGTAGACGAATTATAATGGAAATAATAGTTCTACAAACACTCATATTCACTTTTATCACCAATTTGAAAAAATGCTTCAATATCATATTTTTTTGGCTTCTGGGCTTGATGGAATTTCTGCAAAAGCAGTCGGGACAGTCATGTTTTGAGGGACCAAAAGGGAATATTTTTAAAACATGTTTCTATCCTAAGTAGCCCATGATGTCTATTTTCCAACCCAATTTGAAACACTCAATTTGGATTTGAAATGAAAACGTTAGAACCAAAACATTGACCGGATGTCTAGCGGGCAGCTCAAGAACAGAGTTGGGACAGTCAGTTTTTGGAGGCCTAAATGAATGAATTCTAAAACATGTTTCTATGGTAGATTCCCCTCTGAATCTAGTTTAAAATGCAATTGGAATCACTCATTTTCAATATCGTATGGGGAAGTTATGATCAAAATATTGATTGTCTATCGTAAATCAGCATCCTTAAAACTCTGTTTTTCCGGCTGTTTCTTACAGTATTTGACCTATCAATTCTTCTTTTCCTCAAAACCTGTTTCTATTAGAGATAAATAAATGAATCTAATTTTATTTCCAATTTGAATCATTCGAATCCGACATCAAACGAAAAATTTATGCTTGAAATATCAACTATTGGTCTAAGCTGGGTAATCGAAAATGACTTTGTTATGCAGGTTGTTCTAACTAATATTGACATGTCATATCATTGAATCTTTAAAACATGTTTCTACGGGAGATAAATCTTTGAAATAAATCTCATTTGGCTTTGGGATCACTCAATTTTAACGAAAAACAAAGAAGTTGTGATTAAAACACTACTAGTTAGTATGGTCGACCACTGCTCTCCTGCAGGTGACAAATATATTTTACTTTGTTATTTTCTCCATGGATTTGTTCTACGGAGTAACTACTTGTTAGTTTTTTGCATAATTCTTGGATTAAGGGAGCCCACGCACCTCTCTTTCTCCATGATTTAATGTTTTATTGCAGGTACATACTCGTTTTTTATAGGTCCTAGGAGAAAAAGAAGGTCAATTTATGGACAAGTGATTCTTGAAAGAAATTTTAATGAAACAAAGGGATTTCATCTAACTCATTACCAAACAGATTCATAATAGAAGAAATGAAGAATTGATTTTTATTTGAAGATTCATGTCTTATCACTGCTGCCAAAAGATTTTTCAAAGAGATCATTTTTTTGACATAACATCATAGTTGTTGTAACTTAATTTATTTATTTACATACTGTTTTTTGTTGTTTCTTTTCTAATTTCTCTTATATTTTGTGTTTCAGGTGTTGCTTCATTCAAAGTGTAACTCATCCTCAGCATCAATGCCGTGAACAGCTAATTTGTTTTTTTTGCATGCTTACATTTTATGATTATCTATTTTGCTGTTCCTTTTTCACATTTCGTTGTTCCTTTTTCACATTTCACTGTTCTTTTACAAAATGGAACAGTTGTTGTTCCTTTTCGAATGAAACAACACTTCTGCATTTTCACATTTTGTTGTTCCTTTTCGAAATGGAACAACTGTTTTTCCTTTCCGAATGGAACAACACTTCTGCACTTTCACGTTTTGTTGTTCCTTTTCGAAATGGAACAACACTTCTGCACTTTCACGTTTTGTTGTTCCTCTCTGAATGACACAGCACTTCTTCACTTTCATATTTTGTTGTTCCTTTCCGAATGGAACAGTACTTCTGCACTTTTACATTTTGCTATTCCTTTTCGAATGAAGCAGCACTTCTGCACTTCCACATTTTGCTGTTCCTTTTCGAATGGAACATCACTTCTACATTTTCACATTTTGTTGTTCCTTTTGGAAATGGAACAACTGTTGTTCCTTTTAGAATTGAACAACACTTCTACATTTTCACATTTTGTTGTTCCTTTTTGAAATGGAACAACTGTTGTTCCTTTTCGAATGGAATAGTACTTCTGCACTTTCACGTTTCGTTGTTCCCTTTCGAAATGGAACAACACTTCTGCACTTTCACGTTTCGTTGTTCCTTTCCGAATGGAACAACACTTTTGCACTTTCACGTTTTGTTGTTCATTTCTGAATGAAACAGCACTTCTGCACTTTCACGTTCTGTTGTTCCTTTCCAAATAAAACAACACTTCTGCACTTTCACGATTTGTTGTTCCTTTCCGAATGGAACAACACTTCTGCACTTTCGCATTTGTTGTTCCTTTTTAAAAAGCAACATCACTTCTGCACTTTGTTGTTCCTTTTCAAAAGAAAAGGAACAACACCTTCACATTTTTGTTGTTCCTCTTCAAAACATCATTTTCGCATTTCTTGTTATTTCTCTTAGAGAACAACACCTTTTCACATGCATTTTTTTGTTGTTCCCTACATGGCACAACATCTTTTTGTGTGTATTTTTATTTTTTTGGTATGCATTTTCTTTGTTGTTCCCTACACAGAACACCACTTTCTTTTTGAGTGTTTTTGTTGTTCCTTCAAAAAAGCAACACTTTGGGAGTATTTTTGAGAGCAACCCTTCCTTCCTCTTGTGGGATTATTCCTAGTTCATCTCAACCACATTTTATTGGTTCCCTTTCATGGTATGAAGTACACTATTTTTATGAGGACAAGAATTATGGATTCTATTGAAGCAAGTTAATATCATTTACGTTATGATCTTTAACAAGATAGCTCATTGATGATAGTTTATTTTCAAAAGGACACAATTATTTATATATTACTTTACTGCATTGTTTTCTACTGTACATGATACTGATTGATCATCTTAATACCATACTAGTTCCACCCTTTCTGGTTATAATCTTCTCTGTCTGTAATAAATGAGATTATAGGTATACTTTTTTCTATTGAACGTTCAACTTCTTCCACCATCCCTACTCTTAAGGAGTACTGAGCCTCTCTCTTTTTATCATAAAAATGTGTAATAACAACAAAATTTTGTTCGCAGATGGAGGATAGGGGGTGTCATTACGAGTCAGCCTACCATGTTCATAAGGCTGTAACAAAGTGACATTCCCATTATGGCCACCACACCAGGGTTATGATCCATTGAATAGCCAAATTATCCTTGGAACAGGAGGTCTCATCATGAGCCGGCCTGATCACTTTTGCTACATCCCAGTGAATGGCAGTGTGTTTATCTGGTAACCACGCCAGCACATTGATCTCTTCTGTAGAATAACATTGGAACTCTCCATTTATAAATTGAGGATCCTAGCTCATATGGGTTAAAAAGCAACGCTGTTGAGGCTATGGATGCCTGCTAATAGCAGAGGCTCTGCTTATGGTATTGAAATTATATCTTATCGTCAATTATTACTATAATACCCTTTTTCTTATTTTTTCTTTTTATCAGAGAAGTTATTTCCTTAATTGTTTTTTCCCTGTTTTGAACCTTTACGCATGAGAAATTATTTTTTGATCAATCACATAATTTTTCAGCTAGAATACCATCAGTAAAGCATCTTTTTGGCATATTGTTGTCCTTTTTCTCTTTTCATAACTTATCATCAATCCAAAGCATCCTATCTTTTATTCATAACTATCTTTATACATTCTGCTCTCATTATAACCGTAACTCTCGCCGCCCTATCATTGATATGTGTACTCTGCTTCATTTACTGTTGTATTGTTCATTCCCTTGCCTTGTCGTCAGCACAACACCTCTCATATGCTTTATGGTCATGGAATTCCTTTTCCAATCAGAGGGGGGAATGTATGCATTATGGGATTGCATGTGATATGATTACTGCACTTTGCCATAACTTGTTGATTTGATAAGTTTTTCTTATTGAAATTTTTGCATGCACCTTAATCTATTGCTATTTAAAACTAACACTATGGATTCAAGAACATTGTATGAAAAATAGTGATTTGTTTACAGGAGAAAAACAAGTATGGGGCAAAACTTTATTCGCAGCATGACCACACTATTGCAACTAAAAAAAGAGGCTCGAGCAACTCGCAAACATGAACAACTGTTCAGACATAATGTGCTTGCCTGGATTCCACCTTTTGCATCACTTTCAACACCAACTCTACCTACATTATCTTCAACAAATGCCAGTACATATATGTCATTCCACGTTTTTCTTTTTGGAGGTAAAACTTGAGGTAAAATAACATAATTTTCTGATTTATTACGAATTTAGGAGAATTTAATGAAAATCCATTTTGAGCATTATTTATCATATTTCATTCCGCATCTTTACCACTTCCCATATTTTTCAGCGGCATATCCTCTTTCAGTTTTGGCGGAATATTGCTTTCATTCATTTCTTTCTTATGACCATGTCATTCCTATTCTTTATCATCCATTACTATTCTTATTCATTCTCAACACATCCTTTATTCCATGATTGTTTTACACCAAGCATAGAATTCAACATATGGTAGCAACCACCTCAATTTGTTTTCTAGCATCGCATGAGGCCATGCTAATTTTTCAGAGAGGGGGAGGAATTGCTATGCATGATGGATGTTTTCTACTCTCTTTCTCATTTAAGGCATACAATTACAATGCATAAATTGATTTCCATAATACTTTTAAAAACTATGAATTCAATTCTTGTGATTTCTGGAAAACACAGACATATTATTAAAATACACATACCCAGATAATTTCAAGTTAAATTGGTTCATAAAATTTCGGAAATCATGCACTCTCAACTACAACCATTTTTTTTATATCTCATGATACGTGCATCAAAACGATCTAATTTTTGGATCATAGAGGCATTCATATATTAAAAATCTACTTGAAACATTTCAACGAAATCTGGTTGGTAGTTTTTGGGAAAATGGTTAATGAAGGTTGCTGTTATTTAAATCATATTTTGCTATAACTTCATTTTTATGCCTTCATCAAGATTGCTAAAATTGAATATTCATTAAGTGAGGAAGAATTCATTTGTTCTATGAGCTGAGATGAACAAATTGTTTTGCTTGGTTAACACATGGGTTTTGTCTTTGGGTTGCATGAGGACATGCAACATATTCAGTTTTTGTTGCATGAGGACATGCAATATATTCGGTGTGGGGGTGAGTTGGGCCATGAATACGACCACCTTTTTAACACTTATTTAATCCATTTTTACTTTTCTTTATCATGTTATTAATCACGGTTTATCATATAATTCTATTTTATAACGATTTATGCTATTATGAAGGAATATTATTTATTCTCCTTTATTTCTAATAAATTGATGATTATGAATGATTTTATCAATGATAGTTTCAATAAATTAGTTGTAACATTATTTACCATTTTTAACCTCCAAGATAATTTCTAAATTGAAGATTTGACCATTAAATCTGCCAACTCAGAAATTCGCTGGAATAAGAAGTGACAGTTTTGCAGTTGCAATGTTGAGCAAATGAAGAAGAATATGGAAAATCCGGAACATGGGTTTTGTCCAAAACGGACCCAACCAATTTTAAATAAAGAACAGTTTGCCCAAATTCGGCTTGTATTAAGAGAAACACAGGGTTATTTAAGCATGATTTTCTCAGATTTGTTGTTACGGCCGTTTTCCAAATCTCAACTGCAAAGACCAAATTCGCCTTACTCTTGTTGAAAGATGGATGGAAATATATTTTCTTGTTGATCAATTGGTTGGAAACAATCCAATTTTGTAATAATGATCATATTGTAATTATCACAGTTGTAACCACTCTCTGCTCTCTTTGTATTTAAATCAGAACAGAGATCAGAGAGGGGGATGAATTCAGGGATGGATTCGAATGATGGAATAGAGGATGAATTAGAGATTCAAAATTGAGGATGGCAGAGAAAATGGATAATGGTTGAGAGATGGGGAGATTTCTTGTTGTAATCCACTGTAACTCTGCTTTGATATTTTAATATAAATCTCGTTGCCATTCAATCTTTGATCCTGAAGTAACCCAGCAGCATCCGCTGGCGGCTAAGGGCCCAGCCTCTGGTGGATTCTGCTGCTGCTGTATATTATCTCTTTGGTTTATGCGTGGTTTTACTTATCAGCTTGAATCGGTAATCTGGTGTGTTTCGTTATCTTATATTGCAGCTCTGTTATATTTTATATTTCGTTCTCTACAACAAGAAAGTCGTAATGTGCATTCTAATGTATTGCTATTCCTTTAAAGTCGTTAATGTAACATTGTTGTTCTCTACATAACGCTATTGCTGTTTAATTGCAGAGTAATCAAGTTGTAACCTTCTTAAGCTGGTATCACTGTATTTGTCTATGGTTTATACTTCATATGATTGCTATTCAATTGACATTGTGGTTCCATTATGAATTGTAATCGTTACCCTTTCTAACCAGGATTAATACTTGTGATATCAGACTCAGATTACTATTAATGTGTGCCTGTGTTAAGTTATTATGCATTTGTATTTCGCTTTCCAGCATTGTTTCATATTCTATCATTGATCAATGTTGTTCTATTTCCATGTGTTGTCTGATTTATTCTTAAAGTAAAGATTGCTATTAATTTGGCTTTTTTGTTGTTCATTTCCATTAATTAGAGTTTGTTGTTCATATTCCTTTAATTACAGTTTTCTGCCCATTTACTTTGTTGTTCATTTCTGTTGATTAATTGCAATAGTTTGCTATTAAAGAGTTTTCCTAGTTTACTTTCAATAGCAGCTTTAGTTCAATTTTGATTTCCTTTTAATTGCTTTAAAGCAGGATTGTCAACTGTAGAGAACATTAGATTGCTTCCTCATTCCCAAATTGATTGTCTTGTTCTGGTTTGATTTCAATTGCATCAATATCCAGAGGAATGAGTTATTGCTATTGTATCCTCGATTGATGGTTGTTTGAGTGAATGATTTAGTTTAGAACATTTCAGTTTTTTGTTTGCTGTTCCATTTCAGGTTTGTTGTTATATTTCTTAATTGTTGTTCCATTTCTTATCTGCCATTCCATTTTCTATTATTTGCATTATTGATTGTTTTGGTGTGCAGAACGATCTAAAGTTGTAGTGGGCATTGGCATTTGCTGTCTAGTCCCCAGCTTGACGATATGTTCCTTGATTACTTTTGGTTACATCAGTTTCTAAAGGGATGAGTTATTGTTACTAGACCCTTGACTAATACATTGCTTATTTTTCCAAATGAATGATTTAGGTTTCAAGGTATTTTGTTGTAGTTAGATTTATTTCCAAGAATTCATTTACTTTTGTATTTTAAGCACTATACTACATCTTTCATAACATTACTCTTGAGAAAATAGCTGCCTCAGACTGAGTAGACTCTTGGAATAAAAAGTCGTCCCTAGGTTGATAATTAATGTGAAGGTAATTAGGAGTTAAAAAGACACCTTTTTATCGCTCCACACCTACGTAAAAGGAAACCACCCACTGTTCATTTATTAACCTAGTGCCCAAGGTTAGCATTTGTTGGTTAAAAGCCAAAAAGCTGCCATTTATCCTTTTCACCATTATTTCATTGCAAACAACTTCTGCAGACCAATTTTGAACCTCGACGCTCTGCTCAACCATTTTAACCTCACCTGAAACCAAAAGACGCGACATAATTCAAATTTCAAGCAGCAAACACACAATTGAAGTCTCAGAAAACTCCACTGCTACCAGAGAACTGTGATTGCACACCAAAACTCCATTTTTCTAGGTATTCTTGAAAAAACCAGAATGTCCCTGTACTTAAGCTTTGCATAGTAATTATAAAATGTTAATTAATTAAATTAATTAGAAACCTTACCAAACTGAAGAAACCTACTTTGCACCTAAAGAAACCCTTTCTTGTAGATTGTATTCACTCTTCCCACTGTTCCTCGAGTCCTGAGTTTACTCCTTAAGCCACATAAACAATAATTCAATAGAATAAACCAAATTATGGCTTCCCAAACTATTCTAAATGAGAAACCCCTCACCTGAATGTTGACCACCTCCCATTGGCTAACAGAGATTCCCAAATTAAAGACAGTTTCCCCTAGCCATCTATTGAAACTCCACTATTGGAGTAAAGACAAACTCCTAAACCAAAATGATGATATTCATCTATGGGAATCCAATTTGCCCAAATACTTGTTCCTACAAGTATACCAATTCCCTGAAATAATCCATCTATGCCAAAACTGTTATATCCCAAGCCAAAGAGCCATAGTCTCTCCCAACCAGCAGATTTTGTTTACAATCATTGCATAGTCAATAAAATAAATTTTGCAGATCTAGCCAAACCCAAATGAAACCCCATTTTCCATTGAAAACCTACTTGAACTCTACTTGAATCTGGACCTTCCCAAGAGGACTCAAATCTTTCAGACTTTCATCCTAGAAGATTCTCATACTCCTACAGTCAGTCCTCCATGCTCAGCCACATTTTCTCTGAGAGGGCTAGACAAATTGTGACCATGCTCTCTTGCATTCTAGGATATACCACTGATGAGCATGTGGATGAGCCTATACTTGTTTTCCTCTCCATTCTTTTCCAAGGCAAGCCTCCAACAACAAAATTCAATTTTGCCCAGTACTTGGCAAACCGAATCCATGATTAATTGATCAAATTGCCAAATGAAGGAGTATTTAAACACTCTTCAGTGTTGTTCCACATGTTCTTATATTTCTAGTCAGATAAGTTTCCATTCAATATCCAGAAGTTGGACACTAAGGTCCATCTTAGATCAGTCATATTTTAGACAACCTTAATCCAAAATTATTCCACTATTTTTAGTTACAAATAGTTCATTGATTCCTATGTTCATCTAGTTGTAAATATGCTAAGCAGTAGCAGTCAACCTAGGATTAGTGATGAGATAAAGAGATCTTTGCATATGTCAAAGAATAGCAGAATAGGAGACTGGTATCTATATCAGGATCTTACTAAAATTAGAATATATGGATGCCATATCACTCCCTATAAGTTGCCCAAATATCTTCCCATGTGGATATTTGCATTAGAATATATCAGGAAAATTATAAACTTCGATGATGTGAATTTCCTATCAGATAGGAAGAAAACACAATTCAAGATAATAAAAAAAAAAACTAGCTTGGCCCTTTTATCTGTAATAATAGGGAGGCTGGATAAGAAGCATACAAGTGTTCACAAGAAATGAAGCTCAGTAGCGGTTTCATGTGACAATATGACACTGTATGTGCCACAAACAAACTTAGACTCAAATTTGAATTGAGTCCTTTTATGCATGACTCCTGAACAGACATTGAAAAATATGCCAGCTAGTTAGAATGGTTGGAAACTACCCTGATAGATATGGCCATACAGGTGGATACTAGTTCCATTCTGCATACTCCGGCCCTACAGGACATGAATGTAAAAAGGACCAGAGAAGAGGGTTCTTTCTCAAACATAGATACAACACATGATATATTTGAAATCATGTACAGGAGGAAGCCCAACCTAAATCCTATAGTGATCAAGAAGAGATACTTGAGACAGTGAAGAAACTTCAAATGTTGGATACAGATACAGGGGTCAGAGAGAGCACATCTCCAATAATTTCAGAGGAAACCTATCAACCTTCCACCTATAATACTTAGAGTATTCATAAACATCTTAGCATTGAGGTCTCATCATCAAGCAAACCAGTAGATAAGGAAAAAGACATAAAGGAGAAGGATAAAGAGATCAAATTACGAAATGAGGCATTCAAAGCTGAAACATATGCCCAGTGTTTCAAACAAACTCCTAGCAATCAGAGTAGGTAAATGTCAACTTTTGACATTAAGATTGGTAAAATGCAAATGACCCTTTTGCAGCCTACAGTCGAGCAGCCTAAATCATCAACAGATTATAAGAAAATAAAATTTGAAGTTTTGGCCAAGGATGTTCACCCTATTGATCAAATTGAATTTCATAAGGAGGTAGGAGAAATGATATACTCAAGGATGATCAATAAGGCCATGAGTGTTCAAAAACTTCAAAATTCTCTAGATGACATCACAACATAGTTTAAGCTAGAAAAAGCATCATCACATGCAATGGATAAGAGAATCAAGTCACTAGAAGACTTGGTTATTGAAATTGGATATAATCCAAATGATATCAAAGTTACAAGAAAGCTCATAAAGAAGAAAAATGAAGGGATTGTTGCATGAAAAAATAAACTGAAGTTGCATCCTTCTGAAAATCCATAGACTAAGGAAGTTTTAGAGAGCCAAAGCCAGAGAGATGAAATGATGGACCTCATTCTCCAGCTAAATTGTCAATTAAAGGAAATGGAGAATGAATTGGACAATTTAATACAGGTGAAACATGCGAGCATTGAGACAACTACTGCTACTGCTATTCCTATAGTTACTATGGCAGTTCCTTCTACTTTGGCATCTTCATTTGCCCCAATAGCACCACTAGCTATGACAATTCCAACTACATCAGCAACAAGTTCAACATCAGCAGCTCATCCTACTGATGAAGGAGCTAAACTGGTCAAAGCCATTAAGGATATGTCCATCCAGACCATTGAAGTAAATATACTTAAGGAACAAATAAAAATTTTAGAGGATGAGAAGAAACTGGCTCAAGTTATGCATAAGAATGAAAATCAGAAGACAAACAGATTGAAAGAAAAGATACAGAAGTTGGGGAAGGAGTTAACACTGAAGGAGCCACTAGCCCAAGAAAAACAACTTTTATGGGCCAATATCATTGACTCAGTCAATGATATTTGGGCATCTATATAGGTGATCTTTGAAAAAAATGATTTAGTCAAAGAGGTTGGTGAAGCAATTCAAAGAGTTAAGGCCGAACTTGGAAATATGCTAGAAGAAGCCTCAAGAATAATCTAGTTCCTTAACTCAAAGAATAAGTATGAATTGTATGAGCTTGGAATAGCTCACAAAGCTAGGATCATACTAGAGGTTAAGAAGGTAATCACCAAGAGGAAACTGATGTTATAGCTTGAGAACAAGTGCCAAACAATGGAATAAGCAATAGCCAGGTTCATGGTCAAATTTGATACTCTGAGGCCGAAAGGTCTACCTAATCCACTGGTAATTAATGATAGGTTAATGCCACATAAATACTATGATAAGAGAATCAAAGAAGTAGCAAAGGAGCAAGCCAATAGTTCCTCCATGAAAGGGATGGCTACAGGAAAGGTTCTTTACCAGCCTTTTGAGAAACTCTTTTACCTCTAGCATGAGGTAAAACATCTTTTTGTAAACAAGCCCACCTTTGAAAAATACACAGAAGCTGGTGAAGTCTACAAAATAATGGTAAATATTAAATTACCATTTATAGAGACTTGGGAAAAATTGAATGATTTACTATGAAAATGCAAGGTAAACAATGAATACAGAGCAGTGAAAGAAAAGCAATAGATCAGCTAAGTCAACGAGTATCAAATGAAAGAGTATCACTCAAAAGGAAAAGTGAAAGAACGACCAGTGTAGAGCAACAAAAAAGGAGAGAAAGCATCAAAAGATCAACGCATAAAATAGCAAAATCAGTAAAAGAAGGGACGACTAGGATTTTAGTTTCCGAGGTGTCTTTATCTTCTTGCATGAAGATATTTATTTTCCTTGAATAATTCCTAAAACAACTTAGGATATTTTGTAACTATTTTTTATATAAATACTTCATAATTTGAAGTATAGATGTGTGGATTGTTGAACATTTCTATAGTCATATTGATCTGAAAACATGAGTGATTATTGTAACATTTTTCAAGTGAGAAAACTAGATTGAGTAATAAAGGAAATGCATTACATGATTCATGTGTTGGGCCACTTCAATGAAGTATCTTTCATTTGTCAAATTGTCATTTTCTTAAGTATTTCACAAACATACATGGTTTTTCCAATTTAAATGAAATAACTGGAATGTTATGATAGAATTTTTTTAAGTCCATTTTGTCTTGAATAGTTATTCATTTCTATGTTTTCTTCTGATATCCAAAGTAGGGAATTCTTCATTGCTCCCTAGTTTTGATTGACCTCTTTCATTTCCCTCATTATCTGGATTGAGGAATCCTTAACTGCTCCTTGACCCCGATTGAAAAACCACTACACCATCCAGCCTAAAAGATCTGAATTTACTCAACTACCTTTCCCTGTGAACACTATCTTTAGAACTTGATTCAGTCCTGTTTTCTTGACATTTGGACTTCATTGCCCAATGGTAAAAAGACACTTATCTATCCATCTCAATTAGTGATTCCACCTCCAAATCAAATCAAAACCCAATCAAGCCTAAATAAATAACCTAAAATCAATTTATTCAACAAAGTTAAATCATTAAGAGAGAGCCCTCTCTGAGCATTAGGAGGCTAGATCCTGATCTTAATAGTAGGTTTGTGGTTACCTCTATTATTTCTTTCATGACAACCCTAGGTAAATTTTAGAGTGATAACACTTACTATTTTAGGTTTTGAATGCAAAACATCCATTCTAAAAATTACTTTCTCATGGTCTAAAGAACTCTTCACTTGCAGTATACGGAGTGGCTGGTTTTTGGCTACCCTTATTGTCACTTTTTCTTTCCTTGGATGCTTCTTTTGTTATTTCTTTATATTGTTGCACAATGAACACTTGTCCAAGTTTCAAGGTCTTACTTGACTCTATTACTTCAAGTATTAACATCGTAGAATCCATGTGTTGAACAGTAAAAGTTTCTCAATTGGGTCTCCTAGTTGTATATTGTACAACACCAAATCTTGGGACTCTGTGTCCTCTTCTTCATCATCCTCACCATCCTCATCCTCTTCTTTCACTTGTTTCCCCTTAAACCTCTTGGGGTGATGATCATCCCCTTGATCAATGTCTATGGGCTCTAAGGCACCCCTTTTTCTTCCTAAGTGGCAAGAAGTGCTTGATTCTACGGGGAGTAAGATGGCCTTGATGTCTTCCCATGTAGATTTGTTGGCACAATATTTTATCATGGGATTAGGATCATGCCTATGCTCTTCTCTCTTTTTTCCCTTCTTTTTCTAATATATAATCTCATGAGTATCATATTTTCATGCTCCTTTTTGTAGGAAATAAAGGCTTCTGAGATTTTTTTCGACTACACTTAGGACACTCATTATTCTAACCAAAAATGGACCCACTTGATGAGAAATATGGAAATGCATCACTACCTTCTGGGGATCGCAATGTACATTGTCACTATGGAACCTCTACCTTATGTATTCAAATGTGAAAACATGGTAAGTTATAAAGGTTGGTAGTTCAAATGGTCTCCCTTAAAATCCATAGATTCTTATGACAACATATTTCTTAAAGAGATACCAGTCACCCACCTTGCAATTGGGTGTAAACTACATTTTTTCCCTAAGGTACTTGGGGACTTTGGAGAGGGGTTTACCATGCAATAAGGTGTACAAAATGGGCATAAAGGATGACAAATACTTATAGAAACCTTTGTTATTCTCAAATCCACAAGAGGGTAATTATGATGGAAAAAGAGATAGACTAGGTGTGCTTGATACCAAAAAATTTTATCTTCCCCATAATATATTAGTTTGGTATGGATCTCATCAGAAAAAATAAATAAAAAAAATAAATAAAAAATAAAAATAAATAAATAAATAAATAAAAAATAAAAAATAAAAAATAAAAATAAAAAAAAAAATAAAAAAAATTAAGGAAATAATATTAGGTACATGCCTTGGTGAATAGATGAAAAATAGTGACTAAAAAACCTCGAACAAACTCATTTATTAGGATGTCAATGCTTCTACTAAGGACTTGGGAAATAATTGAGAAGGTCATTTAAGACATAGAATCAAAGACTGTGATAGGGTAAGTGTTACACAACATTTTTCACTGCCCCTATACTCCCCATTCCTTGATCCTTGAGGACCTCTATAGTGAACCCTATGTGATTATCCTTCATGAAGAAACTACCATTGTGTCCCTCTTCATGAGTAGAACAATTCCCTTTGGCACCATTTCCCCTGAAACTTCTGTTTTGCCCATATTACAAGACAAGTGCTAATGGCCCTTGTCCCCCTCGCACCAATATGCAGGGATTAATATTGTCTCTAGTGCCGACCAAAGTAACTAAGCTTTTTTCTAGTCTCATTGGTCCTCTTATGAATTTTTTTTCAAATAAAGAGCCGAAGCTTCCATCTCTAGAAGCTTCGTAACGGAAGTTTGGTAAACGGTTTGGCCGGATGGGGTCAAGGATGTCAGGTTGGGATCCTTTCCCCTATAATGATGGAATTACCTCAAGGGATAAGACCTTCCCCCATGAGAAGAGGATCCATCTCCCATCCATTCATCCTATATAAACCTCCCTTTTTCTCAAGCACAATCCAGTGTTAATGTTGGTGTGCTAATGCTAATTAAGTTTGGAGTAAACAACATGCTATTCATAGTTGTAGCTCTCTAGTTGTGTGAGGGAGAAGTGTGAATTTGTTTTGGAGTGAAGCCTAAAGGGAAGAGCCTTAAAACTACTATTGTTTAGGCCATCATGGAATGCTAGAAGAAGTCTGTGGGAACCCGGTCTTGTCAAAGGAGAATGGCAACGTCAAGACAATGGTTGTAATATCTTCTTGATTCAATATATATGAAACTATTGATTGATTTCCTACATGATTTGTCATATTACATGTTCATGGCTTAATGTTTCTTAACTTTTTAAGTAGGGTGAATTACAAATTTTCTATTATCATAGTTGTTGTTTACTCTTTTCAGGTGTTTGAAGAAGAAGCGAGAGATCACTGGATTGAGCAAGCAAGGACATCATCAAATGGCATAAGCTTACTAAGAGGTAGGCCCTCTTAATTGGTGCTAACCTAAGGAAATATTCCATAGAATGTATCAATTGTGGCTAGACCCATTATCGGGCTAGAGGAATTTGTTTGTGTCCCCACTTATAATTTTACTTCACCATAAATTGGCAACTCTGCTGGGGACCCAATCCTTTTGTTCGTCTTAGACTTCATGATTTTGTGTGAACTTTTCTAGTTCCACTTTTTCCCTTTGGTTCTTTTTCTTTTCTCCTCCTTACTGGCCTGATTTTGAAATTCATAGTAATAGATCTAGTCCCTATTTCAAAAAAAAAATAAAAAAATTATTGGATCCCTCAATCAGCGCGCTTAATCTGTTGACAGTCACATCGATCAGGGTGATATGCTGAGAAACAGTCGCGCCAACCAACCTCTAGCACTTGTTGTCAATCAGGAAGTCCCATTGATGCCTGTAAGTGAAGATTAGGGTTTTTCCCCAATCTTGGCGAGTGTGTTTTTATCTCATGATTTCAACCCCGTAAACCTTTTAGACCATTTTCTACCTGACTAGAAAGCTACGTTTCATTTGGTTTTGTTTGCTTGTTGGTTTATTATCTTTCTGATTGATTTCTTGAGTCATTGGATGGTCAGTGGCACTAGGGCATCTAGTTTGTTGTCCATTTAGATGATTGTGACCTCAGTGAGTTGAGTTGTAGGTGTACTTACTCCTTGCATTTCATTTGTGGTCCTTTTACGACTTTGACCTCCATTACACAAATTTGGAAAGTTTTCGTTTGTTTTTCCAAACATTTCTTTTCTGGCTTGGATTACATTGCTTGTCTTGTTGTTGGTAAATTCAGGGCTTCATTAGTATGAATGAGTCTATTTTCCATGTTTTCATTTGCTTGAAGAGCTAATTATCTCAAAACTTTTTCATTGAAGTGTTGTATGCGAAACGTTTATTTCATTGTTTCATGAAAAGTATGAAATTCTAGTTTGTTGCATCAATGTGCTACAATAGCCTACATCATTAAAGACTAGGATTAAATTGGTTTGGAGAAAGAAAAATAACTCTTTTTTTCTTTTGAAAGGACTGTTAGAAATGTGCTTGTCAGAAAATAAGGAACTGGAATGCATTTTTCATTAGTTTATTTTTTCGAAAAGTGAAGTAGTGAAAGATCATTTTTCTTCCAGTTGCTTGGTTGTTTGAATTTCGTTGTGTAGTTTCTACCCTCTCTAGTGTAGGTAATTCATCGAATTGAAAGGTTCTTGTCTCATTTAGTTGAATCTAGGGTTTTTTTAGTCGCATATCTAAGACATAAAAATTGAAACATAACTCAAGATAAAATTTAAAATGAATTCAATTAACCTAAGGCGCATTTGACATTTAACAATCATATATAGAAGGTCTAGGCTAGAGACATGCTCTGGCATCTTTAAACCTAGCAGTTGTCATTAGCTTCAGCATTAGACATCACTAGTAAGGATTTTTTCTCCCCATACCGTCTAGTCTATAATGAGATACCCCTCTAGGCTGCAATTCTTTATCCTTAGGAAGTCGAGTCAGTCACCTTGCAAATGTGATACACCAAACACAACATTCGAGGACATTGTCTCCTCGTACTTCTTGGTTCACGAGGATGTATTCTGCAGTTCAAAATTTCCTGGTAATATTGTTTACCTAGATCATCCAATGCAGTCATTCGATCTTTTTGACTCATTAAACTTAAAAGATCATTCAAGAATGTATCCTTTCAAGCTCTTTTCCAATCAAAAGCAATAGAGTCATCTTTGTTTCTTTCCCGACTCTTAAAAAATGAAAGAGCACCAATATTTTTATGCATCTTAATAATTGATTGCCCGTGATTTGATAACATCCTGTTAGTCTTTTCTGAAACCAAATCGTGATTTTCCCTTAAAAAAATATTTTAAAGCCTTGAAGTTTACTTTTTTATCGACTAAGACAAGGTCATCGTGGCTGAACCACCTGGTTCACCCAGTTCCTCTTCCTCTCCTCTATCTAAAAGATTCTCTGAGGAGTTGTTTCCTAAGTTACTAGAGTTACTCGAGGACCAAGGTGTTGAACTTAGAATTTTTCTAAGCATTCAACCTTTGTCATCTCATCCTCTACCTACTTTTGATACTGGGTCATCTATTGATCCTAGCCTGGAATATTTGGACAATCCCATTAAAACTCCTGAGAACTTGCCGACCACTGACGGTCAACTTGGACTAGTTATCTATCCTCTCAATCCTTTGTTTGACCCTATTGTGATATCACCACAGCATCCTTACAGTACGACCAGCTAGGTGTTCCTTTGGAACTATCCCCTCATACTTCTTTAGCCATTCGTCGTCATTTGTTCCCAAATATGGAACCCGAAGGCAATGCTCCAGTCACCTCTCTAAAGGAGTCAGAAGTTTCTACTGCGCACACTATCATGGAGGAAGAGCATCCTTTTCCTCCTGAAGGTTTCCCCTATACAGGGTGTATTCCCGCCAGTTTTCCACCTAACTATGTGTCTTCGGCACAGTTGGATTCGGGTACACCTAGTGCCTTGTCACTTTACCATAACCCTGTTTGGGCGTCAGGCGCCATGCCTACTTTAGGTTCGTTCATTGTGAATGCGACTTCCCAACAAGCTATTACCTCAGTCCCGATGCAAACCACTATTCCGAACCCTCTTGTATCATCAGTCCCAGTCACCCGTTTGGGTCAACTAGCGGTTTCGAGGAATGTCTCTCTCAGTTCCTCCATCCCTCTGGCAGTGGCCAAGTTGTGCCACCACTTGGACGGCAAAACCTAAATGTTTCTATCGTGTCATGTGCCACCAATGTGAGTGGTTGACAAGCTCAAATGCTTGGAATGAACCAGCCTTCTTCTGGTATTATTCATAACCCTGCTGATCCTACTTGATCCAGCGATGTCCAGTACCAACAGGTTCAAAATCTTGTTGGTCCATCTAGGTCAAGCAATGTCCAATATTATCATCCCTATGAGGCTTAAGTCTAATACCAAACTTCTTATGTTCCATATTGTTCTCAAGGAATGGTTAATCAACCTTACACACTTTAGTCTGGGCAGTACATTCAACCTGGCTCATCCACCTTCCAGGATGGCTACGACCAGATTCAGTTCAGAAAATTTCCGGGAACTATTCAAGTACCCTTGCAACAACAAGGACAGCCTCTACAACAACAAGGGCAACCTTTGTTGTAGCTAGGGCTATCCGCACAGTAGCAAGGGAAAATGATCCTACATCAAGATTAGCTGCAACAACCGCAGGTTCAACCCTTGCAACAATTGCAGCCAACCATGCAGTAGCAGACGCAATATGCTCTGCACACCTCTTATCCCATGTCCTCGAAGGGCCAACCTCTACAGCTCCAGGGTCAAATTTTGCAGCCGCAAGGTAAACCCTTGCAACAACAAAACCAACCTAGGCAGTAGTAACCCTTGTATACATATCAGAAGCGTCAACCCTTGCAAGGGAAAGGTTAGGGTCAAGTCTTGCAGTAGTAGGCCCAAAATCCTAATGTCCTAGTTCAACAGGTCCAAAATCCTTCTGGCCAAGGGCATGAGGTACAAAACCCTAATGCCCTAGGTCAACAAGTGCAAAATCCTTTTGGTCAAGGGCAACACATACAAAATTCCTATGTCTAAGGGCAACAAGTGTATCAAACTTATGCCCAAGGACATCAGGTCCAAAATCCTCTTGTTCAGGGACAAAAGGTTCATTACCCATATGTTCAAGGAAATCAGGTCCAATATCTATATGTCCAAGGTCAATAGGCTCAACAACCTTTTAACCTGTACGTTGCTTATCAGCAACCTATGGCAAGATAGTTCCAAGCTATTCAAGCTCAAAATCCTCCCTATGGTCAAGGTAACCTGTAATGGGGGCAACATCAAATGCCATATGGCCAAAACACCCCACTATGGGGCCAAAATCCTTACCAGCAGGGTTGGGCTCCTCTGTTTGGACTCGCTTACCGACCTCCTATGCCTTTTAATACTCAATTTCCATTCATGGCGACACTCGAGTTGCCAGATGTATCTTGCCTTATGAATGATCCCATCCTTCATTCTTCATACTGACCTCCGGTGTCATCCCGGATACCAAGCGATTGTCCAAAGTTCAATGAGAAATCAAAAGAAGATCCTCAAGCCCATGTGATGGCATATCAACTCTAGTGCTCTTCGAACTCTTACGTTGACAATTCCATTCGCCTCTGTCTTTTCCAATGAACCCTCATAGGTGTTGTAGACAAGTGGTACATTGAGCTTCCTCGAAGTACTTTCCATGACTTTAACTCTTTATCCATGGCTTTCCTCACACATTTTCAGCTGCTGGTTTGCTATGAAACTAGCACCTATTTTCTCACATCGCTTAAGCAAGATATTGCAACACACATCTCTGATCACATCCATGAATGGATACATAGATGTCACCTAATCAAATTCAAGATCGTTGATCAATTACTCACTAAATGGTTCATTAAATTATTCGTGGCCCCAATTTCTCACAATATAGCTATGGGTGGATGCGTTATTGAAGAGAAATCCATTTCTCGTGCCCAATACTTAGATCTAGTTTACTCTTAGTTTAGCACTTTGTATGAGTTATTACTCGATGCTCCATGACCTCATCTGATCCTGTGACATCAAATTCACAATTTGTACCTCCTATCGATGGAATTATTGGTTCAGTATCCCAGACCCCTACTAAATCTTCTTCCAAACAGAAGTTGGTCTCAAATGCTTCTCCTAATCGTTCTTCCTAGAATCCACTAGGCCCTGGTAAAACCTCAGAGGTCCACACTATGCAGTCTATTGTAGTGGAAAAATCCTCGAAAGGTAAGAAAAAAGGTAAAGGCAAGGGTAAAGTTGATGCCCCAAAACAGGGTCCTCCCAAATCGTCTACTAGCAAATCTTCACAATGGAAACATAAGTATCCCTACCTCATTTGCGAGGAATATCACTACACTATGGTTTGTCCCCGACAATCTAAAGTCATTTGCTCAATGGGACCCCCTCCATCCTCAAAGAGCCATTTTTGTCTCAGCAGACGCAAGTGATAGACCAACCTCAATCATCTGCTTCCTCAGGATCTCAAGTGTCCATGATGAGTATGCCTATTAATGTGGTTACTAGATTGAAATATTACCAAACTTCTGCTCTGATAGTTGGGAAAGAGAAATAAGTTACCCCTTCTTCTTTTGCCCCAATTTCTAGCCCTCTTCATATCGAGTGCCGTAACCATGATTCCATTATACGACCACCCTCTCGAGGTGTGCTACAGAAATCCTCGTACAACCCCAATTTCCAAGCCAATTAGCACTATAATATTGTTGAGGATTTGGCTCAAGCACCGTCAACAATGTCAGATCTCGAGGTGCTCCAAAGCTGCCTGTCACAACGGAAATTTTTGTTGTCAGCTATCGGGGGTATAAATCCCATCAGTTCCAATTTGATATGTTTTGATCTAGAAAACCATGTTTCGCGCCTCCCTCATTAAATTTCCTTTCTCATTCAGGTAATCATCAATGAGAAGACCATCTATAGCACTGCCATCAATGAAGGTGCTTCCACCTGCATCATGTCAATCGCATGATGGAAGGCTATTGATTCTCCTGCTTTGAACCAATCTCCAAACACTTTGGAATATTTTGATGGGTGTGATTTGCAACCCTTCAATGTCTTACCTAACCTTTCCATTATTGTGGAAGGCAAGATAGTGAAAGTCGAGGTAGAGATCGTTGATTCCAATCTCAACTACAATCTCCTACTTGGCCAAAGCTGGACCCATGCTATGCATGTTGTAGCCTCCTCCCTATTTTGCGTGATTTGTTTTCCCCATCAAGGGAAGATTGTCACTGTCAACCAACTATCTTTCCTTGCCTCTTCCTCCTCGGATGGCAATGTTTCGTACGTCAAGCACACTGGTGTTGCCTATGACAATTCGGGGGCAGGTCTTTTTAAAGATTCAGCCTTAATGGGAATTGTTCCACTCCCACCTCCTCATGCTTCCTCTATCAACATGGTCTCGGTCAAATCTGACCCTTGGGTCATACCTTCAATAGATCTTATTGATACCTGGGGCAAGGTTATGCCGCTTAGTCCCACCGAAGTCAATTACGTGGAAATTATTTTGGCTTCGAGTTTTGCATCCTCTGATTCTGTTTCAAAAACCTCTCTCAATACGTACTCTCAATCCCCATGGCCTGGCACTTTGGAATCATCCGATCCCTTGGCCAAGACCTTCCTTACTGATGAAGGTATCATGGAAGTCATGTCTCTCCAGGAACCACCTTGGAAAAATACTCATTATCGTTCCTCGTTCCTGCCTCTCCCAGCAGTCCTATCTATGTCTCTTGAGAAGTTCTCTTCTCCACTGCCTGTTGATGCATCCGTTTATCTTGACCTAATCAAGATCTTTCAACTGAGGGCACCTTTATCCCGTCGATTCAGGATTTTTCTCCCTCCCCAAGTTTTTACCAATTGGCCATTATTATAGTGGGGTTTCCATCTAACTCGTAACCCTCCCTCGCCCATGGGGCATGGGGAAAAATCCCTATATGAGTTCTACTCTATTATTTGTCCAAGTCGATGTTTACTCGTCATGTCAATGGTAAAACTCTAGTGTTCATCTGTGTTTATTGATTACCCGAGTCCCAGCATGGACTCCTTCAAGAAGTATTATGCTTAGGTCATCTTGCATGGTTACTTGTGTACATTAGTGTGTCATTCATTTTTATGCAGTGTGGCTTGGTGTGTTATTTTTCTAGCAACTTTCCTGTTTAGTATGATTTTCTTGCTTTGCAGATGTTTGCAACTCCTCATATCGGTTTCGCTGATGGTGCTTGTCGTAGTACCCGGATATCATCCGCAGCATTGGCTATTTATGACCCTAACGATGAGTTGATTGACCTTCAAGGTATCTTTTTAGGTCGTACAACAAACAACATTGTTGAATATAGTTTGGTCATCAAACTTTTGTCAGAAGCCATTGCTCTTGACATTCGAGAGTTGGATGTCAACCTGGATTCACAGCTTGTCGTCATTCAACTCAACGGGCAATATTCCATCAAAAACCCTCAAATATTGAGAATGTATCTCTGTATTCGTCTACTAGAAAGACATTTTGATTATATTACATATAATCACATTCCTAGACACATGAATACAATGATAGATGCATTAGCTAATTATGTGTTGGATAGACATTTATGAAACATGTGAAAAGATAAAACAAACCATTTGTACCATAGTAAGCAAGAAAATATAGCATATATATATATATGGTGATAATGTTTGATACATCAAAACGCAAAAAATAATATGTGTCTAAAATAGCATCAACGACTCGCACGCCTCATATATCCGTGGCATACAGGCCTAAAAAAATGTAAGTGTTGGACCTAGGAACTAATTAGCATGGTGATCGTGGTAGCATGATACAACTCGTGCAACACAAGTCAGCAATCAGTGGATCCGATCCAAGACTCCCACCATGTGTCTCTCGTACTAGCGAGGAATGTCTCCCACCTGAGCATACTCTGGGATACCATGAGTCAACCCCTTAAGGCTCCTCGCGATATCCTCCTCATTTTTAGTCCCCTCATGATAAGGAACGACAACATCAATCAGACGGGGGACGCACCTGGCTATTAGGGACATCCCAGCAGGCCGCTCTGGTCCAACATCTGCATTAACACGAGAAATGTTATAAGCACATATATACCAAAAACAATTAAAAATTCTCAAAATTAAAAAATTGATTTTTTACCTTCACCATCAAAATCCTCTCCATCTGGTAACAGCATGTCCGGATCTCCACGGAAGTCAGTGCCACTATATGGCTAGTCCTCCACGACAATCTTCTATCATCGTAGCCATGAAAAGAATGCAGGTTTGTATGACATGTGTTGACCCCCAGTGATCGTGTGCATCAAATGACTCCAAAAGGCCATCCGTGGGTCGCGTGGCATGGGAGGATCTACCTCCGTTAACTAGTACTGGAATAGTGGCACTCGTTCCAAGAAAAAGGTCATGAGCATAGACCCAAAGAAAAATTTCTTTAGATTCCCCACCTTAGCTTTTTTCAGCTATCACTTTATGTTGATATTCATGACCTCTGCCCAGTTGAAGATCGTTGGTGTTGTGAAATTGATAGCATACAAGAACTTCTACTTTTTTGTCTCATGCACTACCTAAGACCCTGGCACTCTGTTGTTGGTCAATAGAAGCACTCTTAGTGTCAGATCCTGAAGAGTGGAAATATCAATATTCCCACTCTTGGATTTCAGGGCCTTAGGGCAATGTTCAGAAAGCAACGAGGATATGCTTGCCCCAATCAGTCGTGGCCCATACAAGTTGACTAGTTCCTCTCTTTGGGACAAACAGGTGATGAAATATAAATCTAAAGTTTCCAACTCTAGCTCCTGCACACCAATGACAAATTTTTCCTGATTTATGTCCCAAAGACTAATTAGGTGCCGAATCGACTTGGGTTGGGCCCACATCCATAGGATGAGAAAGAATTTGAGTCCACAAGCCCTCAAAGCTTCCTGGCAATTTGGATCATTCAGTTCCTAGGTTCCCACATCCTCATGTTCTCGTTCTTTCTAGTCTGCCATTTTCAATGATTCTTTCTTGCAAAAGCCATTAATTTGAGTCTTCAATCATGCTTGACCCATAAAATTCAAATTTTAACGGTGATTTTGTGAGGAAATAGGGTTTTTCCCTTTTCACAACGTCGGTGTGCCTTATTTAAAAACAATTGTACTGACAGTGCAATAGGCTGTGTTTACCCTCGGCCAACGTGATTCTGTGGCCAGAAGTTGCACCAACTGAGGGCGAAAAACTTTTTAGAAAACCTCCCTCAAAAAACCTAAAAATGGTTAAAACTAGGAATAAAAGACATGAAAATGGAGCTCATGGCTTTGGCTCTTACCTGTAACTGGCAGCTCGGCAAATGACCTCCCAGATCTCCCACAATATGCTCCAAAACAATTAGGGCAAAAGTGAGTAAAAAGTATTCACAACAAGGTAAAATGGTAAATGATAAAAATATATTTACTTTTCTCCTTTTTATTCAATATTTCATGAAAATATTAGGTTTTAGTAAATATTTAAACCTATTTTTCCTCAAGGATTGGATAATACACTTTACCTTTTTATGCAACGATAGGTGATGGATGTTCGGCGATGATGAAGAGTCACGTTTGAGCTCTTTTCTTGACTCGTTAAACTCATATGAAAAGATTGCCAAGTATTTTTCCCTTTTGACTTGTAAAAGAGAATAAAATGGGGGCTCCGCTTTCAAGCTCTTTTCCGGCCCTTTAAAAGCGAAAAGATAGTTGAGCCCTTGTCATTTTGAACTCATTAACAGATGCGAAACATCATGTGCCCAGTATAAGTTTACCCCTTTTTTAGGTTGGGATGAACTATATACGAAAAAGGTACTCCTTGACTAAAATGGTCAGGCAGTTCTCTCAAGTATCATTTTCTACCTTTTCAAGCTCGAGAGACACAAACATATGAAAAGGGACCATGTGGAGTTTTATTTTCCATGTCTCTTTCAAACTCTCTGAACATGAAAAAGATACCGAGTTATACATTTTTCGGACTCGTTAAAATATTAAACGACATCAGATTCGTTCCCATGATGTACATGAGCTTCTCCTTCCTAGGGCTCATCAAACTTACTAGTTCGGATTCATCTGAAGGATGAACTTACACTGAAATCATATGCTATCCCCTTCAAGATTGTGATTAAAAAATAATTGGGGTACCTACCAGAAATGGTGGGGGAAAAATCCAATCAGTTGTGTTGGCAGCTTACTCTTGAACATGACACTTTCTGCTTCGTGTTGGGTTGGGACATCCTCCTTTGTATCGTTGACCTTCCTAGTTTGGGCCATTAATTTTTTCCTTCCATTTGATCTCTTCCATGTCATCATGACCACCAATCCTATGGATCCGAAAGCTGCCAAACTTCCAGTCGTGTCACCGATATGTTCAAGGATTGTACTTTTGTAGTTACACTTAACCCTGATTCTCTGTATCATCCAAAAATCATTTTGCATCCCTTTGTCTCATGTCGATGATGTGGGAGACATTATGGCCCTCCTTCGGCACAGTTACTTCTTGTTGACTTCAACTCATTATCCAAGAAGTTTACTGAGAGACTCCCTTCCTGTACCTTAGAGCTTGCATGCCCTAATGGTAAGTTCTTCGCACTCGATGCCAAGTTCACATTATTGGATTTCGATCGAGTGATTTCACGAGTGTTCGAATTCAGTTCCTTTATTCACATTCCGTGGATTGTGTTGATAGTACCTTGAGGACCATTGTCATTATTGGTGGTTTCTCTCGCACTTGTTAACAGTTTACATCATTAACTGGTAATCAAGCAACTTTCTAGCATGTTCAATGTCAACACATCTATTCACATGTTAGAATTTGTACTTTGATCGGGTCGTGTTGGAGTGCAAGACCCTGGACTCTGGTCACAAAAGTCCAAGTTGTGAAATGATGTCACATGGTTACGTTGAAATGCATGTCTCTTTTGGATGGATGGCTGCAACCATACCTTGAGTTATCATATGTGATCCTTCTCATTACTGGATGGCTACGACCATACCTTGCTTTCATTATGTTCCTCTTTCACAGATGGTTGCACCCATACCTGGATCCATTTACATGATCATTCTCTAGATGGTTGCATCCATACCATGATTCATGTATCATTTGACATAGTTCAGTTATGTATATGTATTTGTACTTTCTTGCAGGTTTTACAATGACAGATCTTGGTTCCCCACACTGATTCATAATGCATTTCATCCCTCACTCTAGTTCTGCCTTCATGCTTTAGGGGGCATCTCTTACACAAAATTTTGTCACTATCCCTGTAATCCATGTTCCTTGATCCTAGAGGACCTCTATAGTGAACCCTATATGCTTATCCTTCATGAGGAAACTCCCATTGTGTCCCTCTTCATGAGTAGAGCAATTCCCTTTTGCACCATTTCCCCCGAAACTTCTATTTTGCCCAGTTTACAAGACCATCGCTAATGACTATTTCCCCCCTCGTGATGATATGTAGGGATTAACACTATCCCTAGCACCGACAGAAGTGACTGAGATTTGTTCCAGTCGCACTGGTCCTCTTATGGAAAGTTTTTTAAATAAAGAGTTGAAGCCTCTAGCTCTAGAAGCTTCGTAA
>APFE031042131.1:216391-226578 GCA_000404065.3 Pinus taeda
CACAAGAAGAGGAAGAGGACATGTCCCATGTTCCATATGCAAGTGCAGCCGGTAGCTTGATGTATGCAATGGTCTGTACTAGACCAGACATTGCACATGCAGTGGGAGTATTGAGCAGGTTTACGTCAAAACCAGGGAAGGAGCACTGGACAACAGTGAAGCGGGTCTTCAGGTATTTTGCGTGGCACTAGTGATTATGGTTTTTGCTACCAAGGAAGTCCAGGATTAGATAGAGTGTTGGATATTCGTGGCTTTTTTGATGCAGACTGGGCTGGAGATCTAGTTTAGAGAAGATCTACAAGCGCGTATGTGTTTAACCTATTTGGAGGTGCAGTCAGTTGGATGAGTAAGAAACAATCCATAGTGGCACTATCAACTACAGAGGCAGAATACATGGCAACCACTCATGCAAGCAAGGAAGCAGTTTGGTTGCAGAGATTGTGTTCAATTATGGGGTTATTACAGGGAGCTATAAGGATAGACTGTGACAGCGAAAGTGCAATTTTCTTGGCAAAGAACCCTGCTTATCATTCAAAGACAAAGCACATTGATGTTTAGTATCACTTTGTGAGGGATATGATAGAAGACAAAAAGCTGTTGCTGCTAAAGGTAGACACTTTGAAGAATACTGCAGATGCATTGACAAAATCTGTGACCTCTAAGAAGTTCTCTTGTTGTAGAGAAACAATGGGTGTTTCAGGGCTGGAAAAATGACTAAGCTCTCCTGTGGCCCCTTGTGGAAAGAAAACAACAAGTGGGAGATTGTTGGGTTGTGTTATATTCTTTGCACATAGTTAACAGGGGTTTGAGGGGTACCCGTAACCCCACTTCATGGGGTCCGGGGCAGCACCCTGGAAAATTTTGATTTTGGACCCTATGTTAGGTTGGGCAGACCCACCTATGGTTTTGTGCATGATTTTTGCACATGTTTTTTGGATGTGATGGTTTTCGGTCCATGGTATTGGATGAGATGGTTTTTTGGTCCATGGTATTGGACGTGATGGTTTTCGGTCCATGGTATTGGATGCTTCGGCATGTATAAATATGTATTGTAACATTGAAAGGAATATAATGAAAAATCAAGCTGGTAGTCCCGGTTTTGGGATCCAGTGGGAAATCTCTGTGTATACGTGTTTTATGTGTTATGTTCTCGCATTTTTATTTTTCCTGTGATTTATAATTCGTATGCAGGTAATTTCTGTACGGGGTTAAAACCTACAATTACAAGGTAGAATCATTGCTACATATTACAACAACTAGACTATCCCATGAATCTGGTAGAGAACACAACAAAATGATGCGCGTATCTTCATTTGAAATTTTTATATCAACAAATAACAACTAGATTAGCATAGTATTAAATGCGTTCAAATTATCTATCACTAAGTCTCCATCCTTCATCCTCAGGTTATACATCTTTTTCCATAGGAATAGTTTACTCACCAAAGACTTAGATTGGTACAAAGTCCCTAACTTGTCCCTCAAATCCTTCATCGAAGCTTCCCCTGATACATTCAACAATACTAAATCTGAGATACACAACCATATTATGCTCTTTTCCTTCCAATCCAACTTCACCCAATCTTCAGTTAAGATTGACGTTGGTTTAGTACCTACATCTACTACGATCCACTTATCTTTATCCACTAGAAGTTCCTCCATCTTTATTTTCCACAACTCAAAACTCTGACCACTAAATTCCTTGATCTCTATCTTTCCACCACTTGCCATCTTCTTTCACCACAAAAATTGATCCTGTAGATCTCCCACTGAATAGGATCTACCACAAGCCTAAGAAAAACCCCTTAGCAGCAAAGGTACCCCATTGAAGCCAAAACAACTCTGATGCCACATGTAGGTTTTAACCCCTTGCAAAAATTACTGGCATTAAATTCTAAAAATTGAAAAAAAACAATGGCGAGAGAATAAAATATAAAATATATATATACAGAGATTTTCCTCTGGATCACAAAACCAGGACTACCAGATTGATTTTTCATTATATTCCTTTCAATGTAACAATACATATATATACATGTTGAAGCATCCATAAACCCCAATCCATTAACCCTGGATTAGAACATAATCGTAGTTCCCTTGAATGGATCTACAAAATACCATGGGCAGAAAACCTTCATGACCAAAACCATATGCAAAACCACACACAAAACCATAGGTAGGTCCACCCACCTAATATAGGGTCCAAAAATATCTAGCCTGATGAGTTGCCCCAGACCCCATAGAGGGAGGCTACCACCCCACTCAAATCCCCTGATAATGGGGGCTTCCACCCCCCTATGACCCCCTTGTTGCACTCGGCACAACGAACAGGGGGGGTTGTCACCCCCACTCATGGGGATAGTCATGGAAAGACTATAGCATGCACCCAACACCATAAAATTTTTGATAGAGACCTACCCATTTATACAAGACAAGTCTCACAAGAAGACCTACCAGGTCTTGGTTATCTTAGCTTGTAGGATCCATTCTCAAGAGAGCATGGATACCTTTTCTGGAGGGTGGGAAGTCTTATTGAACCAGGTTATGAGTGAGGGGAAGTTGTTCAAAAGGTTAGATCTATTAGCAGGATAGTTGAGAGCCCATGTATCACAGGCCCAGAATCCTCCTAGGGATGAGCAAGAAAGGTTTTATATGTCTACATATTTACTGGATGAAATATGTGCATAAACTCAGTTTCCTGGCACGAACTAGACATGTACACCACGAGAAATTGTCATGCATATCTATTGTAAAATTCGTTCAGATTGCAGTCATTGAGGAGTAATGGAACAACTAACCAAACATTTCATAATCTCACTTTACAAGCTCATCTTTGAAGAAGAACCATCTTCCATGTCATGAGGAGGAATGGAGGCAATAACAGAGGTCGCATATTGGTTTGCCTCACTAGGTGGCACTTTCCTTAAGAGTGTTCGGTCGAGATAATCCCTCACATTTTTTGCCAAGGTATGCCACCAACAAGCTTGCCATGTAAGAAGTGTAATATCATCTCGCCACAGGGCTATCAGCAGTGTTGCACAGGAATAAGAAAGCACCATGGCCCACTCTTCCTTCTCAAATTGGATTATACAAGATAAATAACTTGAAATTCATGGAAATGAGGGAAAGAATATAGTGAAGTTTGCATTCGGTACTCTAGACTTTAATCTGTACGATCCTCATGGTATTTGCAAAGACCACTAAGCGAGAATTTACTTTCAGTGGCTTAGCGGGGCATTTCATTGGCTAGAGGAGGACCCATGGAGGAATTTCTACAATTCCTCTGAACCCTGTGAGTCAATTAGTTTAGCAACAAATTCATAGGTCACTATGTAGATGGAAACATGTTCAGAAGCAACACCTGTAGAAAGAAGCAATCCTGTACAGGATAAGGGAAAGAAAAAGGTTGTTGACAGCCCATAGGAAGAACAAATTTCAATATGAAAGTGGATTCAACCCTTATGAAAGAAGCTTTAGCAGCAAAAGTGAAGAGGAAGCAGAGGATATAAAGAGTCGAGTGGAGGAAGAGAGAAATGAAGAGATTTTAGGAAGAAAAACTAAGATTGAGGAAATCATAATAAGAACTAAAGGAAGAACAAGAGCATAGGAGTAAAGAACAAGAAGAAAAGAAGAAGCATGAAGAAGAAGAAAGGCAAGGTGCCATAGCAGAAGAAACAATAGAAATAGAGGTTTAAGAGTAGGAACAGAACTAGATAGCAGCTAAGGATGAGGGTGAATAGATGTAGGGTCGGGAGCTTGCTCAATAGATTTAAGACTTGATTGAGGTTACATGGATGGAGATGGAACAAGAGTTGTAGAATGAAGATGTTGACCTAATGCCAAGCGCACCACAGGTCACCGTTCATTCTCCAACACCTCCATTAGTAGAGTCAGCTCCGAAAGAAGAAGGGGATGTTGTTCCTCTTGATGATAATCTGGTAATGGGCATGTATAATCTATCATTCGATGAGTTCCAAAAGAGGATGGTACAAGCATGGAGAAATAATTTTATAGATGATCATGTATCACCTGCATTCACTAAAGAAAGGATGATAGTGGCGAACACCAGGAAGAATCCAAATTCCATTGCTAAAGCCAATTTTTGCCTTTGCATGTGCAACAAGATCAAATATTCAGTGTTTGATAGTTGAGAATGAGCAATTGGCACAAAACTTGTAGGCTGCTATGAAAGAGGTAGAACAACTTTGCGCATTAGCACAAAATGTAGTTTCCACACAGGTCTACTTGGAGGAGATGATAACAAAGATACTTGTTGAAGTATCAAGACTTGGAGAAACCATGCAGAACCTTTATGCGGAGTTTGTGACCATACATAAAGCAGTTATCCATTTTCATGGACTATAGCAACAGAGCAAAGGTTTTGTTAAAACTCTCAAGAACGTACAAGTTGTCATTACTTATGTGCAATAATTGACAATGTGATACAAAGGGGAATCACTTGACTTGGGGAAGAAAATGAAGCCACACATAGAGCTAGAGATAGCGAAAGTTCGAATATTGATTCAGAACAAAAATCAGCTCGCATAATTTATTGGTAACATTCAGGCATCGTATGTATGGTTATTTAGTGGTTTGGATGTTTTGGTGTAAACACACAAGATCCCATCATTTTGCTCGCTCACCAAAGCTAAACCTAGGAACCAAGTCCAACAGGAGACCAAAGAGTACTTGGAGCAGTTAAGGAAGATTTCCACCAAGGAAAATTTGGATTTGAACAGACAGAAAATGTAGAAATACATCGATGGTCCTATTTAAATTAGAACAATGTTTCTCATGCTTCGGAAGGAAGTTGAAACTAGTTCCAAGTCATTCTACGCAGATGTCATGGAGGCTAAAATCCACTTCTAGCCAAACACCATCATGCAGTTTGGGGATGCCATCGCACAATACCAATCTTGGCACCAATATTTTACCACAAAGCATCAAGTGGAAGTTGTTGAGATAGAGTTCTCCCAAACTCAAGTATCATAATTTTTTGCATTGCTAGGTTGTCAGGTTGTCTCTAACTTATTTTGTATTATATGGGTACAAGTGTAAATTGTAATATTATTTGTAATTATTTTGTAAGTGAAATTCCAAGTCTTAATATTATAATATGAAGTGTCATGATGTAATGTAATAAGTTATTTGAAAAAGTTGAAGAGTCATGAGGGTATTACAAAGGTCACAAAAGGGAATTGAAAGGTCATCCACCCCCTTGTTATAAATAGAACCTCATAACTCATGTAAAGGGCTTTTGGGAGACAATATTTTGGCTAGGCTTAGGCTTAGGAAGAGCTTGGGAGTATTGTGAAAACCTTCGATTATTTGTAGCATAGAGTGAATATACTTATTTGGAGTACTAGGTATTCTTGACTTTAATGTTCCACTATTAGGGCTAGTGGTCAATCAATGGTGTATGTATGAATGGAACTTTCACTTATAATAAAATTCAAAGCCGACATGCTTTCATGCATATGTTTTGAATATAGTAGGACTATTCTTGTTGTATTTTCAATGTATTTTATTTAACTTAGGCTTATTCTTATGAACTATTTCGTTTGCATTTATATGAATCTTGTTGAATGCATGTTGTTGTATTAATTTGTCACTGTTAACTTGTAGACTATTGGGCATATTATCTTGTGATGTCATTATGCTCCTATGTTCCTTTCAAGCTGCATACTATTACAAGATTCCAAGGGGTGCACATCCTTTGCCATTCATGTGTTGGAACCTTCTTGCATTGCACTTGAATTTCCATAGGGTCACACACTCACTCTCACCAAATTTACCGCACTTCACTCTGAGCGTTTTCACAGTCAAGGGATAACATTACCACCCACTATTGGGACCCCTACTCCAAAGGGTGTGAGGTCTAGTTGGGACTTCATATCGAGGAGATCCCCTAAATGTTGGCAGGTCTAGTGCCATCTACATTTCTGGTGCTAGAAGGAGGGCTATATGAAAAGTTGAGCCCTTGAAGTCTATTTTGAATTTCTGCACTCATTTAATGACTTCTCCCTAAATCATAAGCCCTAGATGTTTTTATAGACACACAAATATGAAAGTACCAATGAGTATTATTGATGACTTTTCGAATTTGAAATTCAATAGCGAGGGTGAAACAACCTTATTTGAGCACATCACTTATTTTCTTAATTTCTACATGAAGCACAACATCCACCATGAGGATGTTGGTTGTAGGTTGTTCATTCTCACGTCCGAAGGGAACATACGAGAATGGTGTAATACATTGCCTGAAGCCTCCATACACTCTTTCTAACATATTTTCATAGAACTGTGTCGTGCTTTTGATATGTATGATCATAAAACCTTGTGTAAGTAAATTTTAAATTTGTGAAAAGAACCCGATGAATCTGTTTAGGATTTTCACGATCGTTTCATTCATTTTTGCTTTGAATTTCCCGAAGATGAAATTAATTGGCCTTTCTTGGTAGACAAATTTCTATATCTTGTTCACATTTCATAAATTCCGCACAAGCTTGAATCCTTTAAACCTCTCCCAACATACCTCGGTATTAGATATTCTAAATCTGCGATGGACAAAGTTGTTGCTCCATTTGACCCTCCATCGCCTTCTCATCAAACAACTCTAATTCCAAAGGATGAGGTGGGAAAGCTTAAGAACTCATATGTGTATTTACCACCATCACCTCCCACCCCACATACTCAGAATTATAGTGCAAGCTTGGACTGTGAATCTGATGGATACAATGGAGTGTTATCTCCTCATCCTCCATCCTTTGGTTCCTTTGATCCTCCAGATAATGAGTTATTGTGTTCACCTATTCGAATATTTCTCTTGATGTTCATGAGGATCAAGTCTTGGATGGAGTTGGCGTTGAGAAGCCAACTTTCAATATCATTTACGATGATTATGTGTGGGAGTCTACATATGAACAATAGTTTGTAGTGAAGGGTGGTTATTTTCCTTCCGCACCTCTTCCACATTATCCTGACATTTTCCATGATTATGTCATTCTTGTTGAATATTATGAAAATTTCTTTACTAATGAAATTACTACTTTTGATCATTCTCAAAACATGTGGAATGTTAGTTTTTTATTTGAATGCGGAGAGGACAAATCTTCTACTTTTGATTTCCCCAATCTCTCATCTCATCTTTCTGAAAATGTAGAGGGTGAAATTTCTTCTTTTCAATCTTCCCCTCTTTATGATTCGTGACATCATGAGGATGCCTCTGTTTACGATATTGAACTTTCTGATCATGGTTATCATGACCATTTCATTGATTCATTTGGTCACGATCCCGATTATTCTTTTCATCATATTTCCAAGCCATTGATCTTTAATGACCCATCCTCTGAGGTGTTGGAACTTCCACAAGTTGTTGAGGCATTTTAGCCCGATCTAATGGTTATTTTAGGTTCTTGTAGTCTTGAGATCATTCCCACTTCCAATCAGAAATGTGTTGAATCTTTCCAGTCTCCTCATCACTCTGTCGCACAAAGAAAATCAATCTGTTTTACAATTTTTGCATCCTCTATTTGTATCACACAATCCTATTGCTCAATCATTTGAGGAGTTGTATGTGGTGAGCAAGATTGTGAAACAAAAACATTCTTCTTTATTTATGTTCACATATTTCCATAGTTTGAAATTTTGTTCTTGCATATATTCAGGTCACAGTGTGTCCAACCACCACATTGCACCCGCAGAATGACTTCTATTCCCGTTTCGTTCTTATTTTTCTGCATGTAGTCCCAAACTTTAAACGTTTTGGTTTGAATTGTCCTATATTTTTTATTTGTTATTATGCTTGTATATATTTCTTGACATGCATTCCCTCATGTACATCGGCCAACTAGTGCACCGGTGGATGCATTGGAAGTATCATTTCATGTGAGTCTAGCCTATTCACTGTTAGGTTAGGAGTAGTAGTTTGCTTTTCTTAATTGTTTCTTGGATTTTCTTTCATTTACTATCCACTCCACGTTTTTATTCTATTTTTTTCTTTCATTCATAGGATAGTTTCCACATGAGACCGTGTTTGGCCTCTCAGACAAGATTGGTGAAATCCAAGAGGAAGTTGTACTGCTATCAACGCTTGTTTATCTGTTTATTCCATCTCTTTATGTGAATATTGCATATCTTTTAGTCTGTGATACTTTGATGGAAAATTTGTTCCTTTCGAAGAAAGTCACAGTGAAATCACGATGCTTGCACTTTTGACTAGTACTGCCTACTCTAATCGGTCTTCTAGTTTCAGTTAATCCTTGTCAACTAAGTCGAGTAGAGTAAGGAGGGAAGGAAAATCTTAACATTTACGTCAAAGGTGTATATAAATATCCTTCTCTGTAGGGACAACCTCTTCTTCTCTCAATAAGTCGAGATCCCTCTTCCACCCCCAATAAATAACTAAGTGTCTATGCATAGTTCTTTGAAAAAATAAAAATGAAATAAAGGGTGAAAGAAGAGAAATGGTTCTTGTGCAAAGAGGTGAAGCAAGCAACTATGTGAGGGTACTATCCAAGCTTGCTAGTAGCAGAGGAATGTTTGTGTTCCTGAAGGGACTTTGGCAAGGTATTATTCAGGCCTACTGGCAGTGAAGAAACACTAGAGATGAAAACTAAGACTCTGAAATTTTACTTTCCTTGTGCATTTATATACTCCTCATCCCCAATCGAAACAACTCAATTTGACTTGGCTTGGTATGTGTGTTGTTGATGAAGAGAATGGTAGGAACTATATCTTTAACCCAAGCTACGTGAAGAAGTTGTGACAAACAATGAACTGAACAATACTTTTGGAAGAGTTGGACCTGTTTTTCATGAGACAAGATCCATATAGAGAGTTGGAGTTCTACCAATGTGTCTCCAAGTGTTGTAGCAGGTACAACCACCCTCCAAAAATTTTCCTATGATTTGATTTTGGAGCCTTCCTTACTATCCAAAAGAGCTTATCTTGCACTAGTCCAAGTATTCATGCATTGATTGAGACTTATCATTTTCATTTATGCTTTTGTTCTCTTGTTTCCACACTTAACTAATCTTTCCAAGTCACAAGCTAATCTCCTGAATTGGTCTTACAACAGTTATGGGCTTGCCTCCAGAAGTTGCACAATCCTTGAGGGTAGTCAACCTTGATGATTGGAATTATGCAATTTAGATTGGCAGTCATCATTGCGCACAGAAATTTTTCATTCATGGAAAGCAGCCCAGTACTAAGCCCAAAAATTACACAATCCCTCACTGAGCTTAGAAACTATGCGGTGCACTGAGCCCGAAAGTTGCCCAGTTCCTCGAAATTATGCAATCTATCCCGACAGTGTGATTCGAAAGTTTCCTGAAGAAGGAAAAAGAGAAAAAATCTTAAATAGAAAAAATAATCCCTAAAAAATAGGGATCCATTATTAGTATCCCGAAGGAGGCACACTCGCTATTTTCATAAACTTCCGCCAAGTGTCATTTTTCCTTGATTTTAAGCATGTGCGTCATAAAACCTAATTCACTCAAATCTATTTAATCGAAACCTCTAGAACTCATTTTCTTATTTGATCTTAGATCTCTAGCATTCCCAA
Source organism: Pinus taeda (assembly GCA_000404065.3). Classification (NCBI taxonomy): domain Eukaryota; kingdom Viridiplantae; phylum Streptophyta; class Pinopsida; order Pinales; family Pinaceae; genus Pinus; species Pinus taeda. The sequence goes on from APFE031042131.1 coordinate 225,957, forward strand.
GGAGTTCAAGGAACCTTTGGTGTTGTCTTCGTCACTTTTCCGGGTGAGTTTCGCTTTTATCGTCTTCTGTCGGTTTTTGTCATTTCGCTTGTGTGAGTTATTTTTTACTTATTTATCTTCATGAGTTCTGGTGTTTGGAATTATTTTATCTTGTAGAAGTGTTTTTCTAATTTGTCATTTTCCTTTCACAAGTGTTGCATCGTTTTTCTTGTTTTTACACCAATTGTCGACATTGCGGAAACTCTCCTCACATGCTTGACTTTCCTTCTCTTTGTTTAGTTTCTACACTCAATATTCATTGATTCATTCATACTTAGTCATATATTTGCACCCAAGCTCACAACATCACTTAGTTCTACTCATTTTTCACACTTCCACTGGGAAGATTTGCACCTTCGTTGGCCATATTTTTTCTTTCCCAGTTGGACAATGTGCAATCCTAAGGTGTTACACTGAAATTTGTCACCATGACTATCTGCAGTTAATATGGCTCCATCAATGGTCATATTATCCTCCTTGTCGAGCCTTATACCTCTACTCTCCATGTCAAACTTCAAAAAAGAGAGAAAGTCATTAAAAAACATGTTTATCTCTGGGTACACAGGTTCTCTCTACCTTGCCT
>APFE031042136.1:0-17057 GCA_000404065.3 Pinus taeda
TTAATTTACTTGAACTTTAGATGATGTTTGTTAATCTGAGATGCAGCATCAAATAACCAATAACCAGAGATAGTAAAACAGAGCAGAAAGACAATCACACACAAGAACACCAGATATAAGGTGGAAACCCAATGTGGGTGAAAACCACCTGCTACAATTCGTCTCTATCTTTCTTTAAATTAGAAACTTCTGTTTACAATGTACTGGTGCAGTCCTTTACCAGTACACAGGCTGCAACCTGCAGAGAGCTACAACTCTCTCTCGTTTTCCAGCTCTCTTGGAAGGGAGCTACAACCCCCTTAGCTCTTGTACTAGCCAGGATACTAGTACGTAGGTGCTGGCCTATAGAAGGCTACAACCTTCTCTTTCTTCCAGGGACCACGTTTCATCAATTTTCAGACTGGATCCATGAACATCAAACGATCATCAAGAAATTCTTCATCAACCAAACTCCTTTTCACCAACTAGATCTGAAATCAAGTAGATACTTCTCTGCAAGCTGTACCCAAACACAGTACCAAAAACCACACAACAGAACCCAGAACACAGCAGCAATAAGCAGAAACAGCTAGATCACAACTTAAATCATATACGTAATTTCAACAGTCTGCAACTTGCGTGCATACGCATCTGCGTATGGAACAACTTGCGTATACGCGCCTTTACTTCCCTTAAACTGCGTGTATACACGTCTTCACTTTATTGAACCTGCGTACAAATCTATAAAGGACAACACACTCTTCCAGATATTCAATCACTAATTAACCCAGATTATCAGACTTATAGATCAGACAAGTTCCACATCAAGCAGATCAAAATCATACAGAGATACTATCATTTAGGCTTAAAGATTATGACCCATGAATAGACCTTATCCGCTAAGGTTCCTCCTTCATTTAGATCCAGATCTGCGTCACCATCCAATATACCCAGCTCTAGCACTTTATCAAATCTTCAATAATAATCTAGATGGTGATTTGTCACAAGATCTCCTTCCTCTTTTATAGTCCTAGGCCTTCCCCAATACCATGGTCCAAAACCATAACATTTCAATACCATGGACCCAAAACTAGGGATCAACACAATTGACGAGACGCCATGGTCCAAAACATAGGTTCAAATGCCAAGATCTAACTGCCATGGACCAAAAGAATGATCACCAACATATATGCGCTTTTGTAATGAATAACCCACGTGTATACGCACCTTCGTCTAGATGAACCTACGTATATGTCTTTTTCTACTTTCTGAGTGCCTAAACTGAGATCTGTTACCAAAGAAGGTTGCCATCAAGGAAAACACCTGTGCCATAGCGCCAAACCTGTGCCATAATGTCAACATTTCCAAAATCGGAGACACATTTGGTTGTGACAGACCATGCTTCCACATCCCAAGTACTCAGGTTATCCATCACAAAGCCACAAAACAAAGTTTTGGTGTCAACGAGAAACAAAGATTACGGAAATCCACCATCATCGTCGAATAACCAGGCCACTAATCAACCTAATCCTTCAAGTTTGACTTCATCCGAAAATATTCCACCACATATTGCACTATAATTGATAATAAAACCACCAAAGGGAGTTGTGCATAAATCGACATTTAACCGTTAGGCTTGACTAGCTCAAAACTATAACATAGTGCAAGATCTTGCTCAATCACATTCTGCTATGTCGACAGTCGAGGTGTTACAAAACTGTCCCTCCCAGAAGCAGGTTTTATTGTCATCAATTGGTGGAATAGACCCTATGGATTCCAATCTTATGGTTTTTAACCATGTGGGATATACACCACAGTTTTCGGCATAGTTATCTTTCCTAATTCAAGTAAAAGCTCTCAATAAGAATGTTCACTAATCTATTTGGCAGCTCTGCAAGAAAGCAATTCCCCTTCTCATTCAAAATACTTCCAAGATCCCGGGAGGAGGGGATAGTATCGACTATGCTACAGACAGGATAATGGGTCTCCCACCTCTAAATACAATTGAAGAAGCCATCCCCTTCATTCAACACCTCAATTGTAAAGGAATCCAGAGACTAGACCAAATATCGAAATGGGACGTCGATACTGGAGCCTGGATTAATTGGGAATTTCCAGCCACTCCATCAGCTTTAGAAGCAAGTCTCAAAGTCTTCCAAATAAATCTTCAGAACAGAGCCCCCATTAAAAAAGGAGCAGTAGACGGATTTCGATGGGACCCCTCAGGTTCAAGCTACACCATCAAGTCTGGATATTATCATATTTGTAATAACACTTATCAGATTCCCATATGGAACCAATGGCGGTTAATTTGGAAATCGGAGGCTATCCCCAAAATCAAATTCTTCACATGGCTGCTGCTAAAGGGCAAAGTCCTCACATCAGAAAACCTTAGAAAGAGAGGGATTATCGGCCCTTCAAGATGCCCCAACTGCTGCTTAGCAGAGGAAACAATTCAACACTTGTTTCTGGACTGCCCCTTCGCTAAGAAATGCTGGATCAATTTGTCCTCCTTGGGCAATCTAAATTGGCATCCCCAGCAGAGCATCTCAGAAACAATCCTTGAATGGAGAAAAGCTGTCCATGGAAAGACAAGAGGAGCGAAATTGTTAAAAGAATATGGGCTATCATCCCCCACAACCTTCTCTGGAAAATTTGGCTCGCCAGAAGCAAAAAGATCTTCCAAAACAAGGAGAGAAATGTTCGGATGACATGCAATAAAGCCCACACATTGGCACAAGAGACAATAACAGCAAAGTACAAAGGGAAAATTCAAGCAGCAGACTACTCAGTGGAAGAAAGATCAGTTATCAGGCATATTCTAGATTGACCAGGTCATCACCAAGATACTCAGAGAATTGATAGACAGAAGCAAATCCAAGTTAGGGAATGGGAGATCAGACTTCCAGCAAAGGACTACAAGGTATGGATGCAGAGCAGCAACTGTCCAACTCTACACTTTGATGGGGCTTCAAAGTCCAATCCTGGACAAGCAGGAGCAGGAGGATTTATATCAAATGAGTTTGGGAATAAAATCTGTAGCTATGAATGGAGCTTGGGAAGGAAAACAAATAATATGGCAGAGGCATTAGCCCTCTATCAAGGACTAATACAATTAAAAAAATTGGGTATTAGAAAGGTATTAGTCTTTGGAGACTCCACAATTATTATCCGCCTTATGAACTATAATCATCGCTCTCCCAACAGCAATCTTCAGCGCCTCATTGAGCGCAGCAAACTCCTTCTCACTCACTTTGACCATATAAAATTCTATCATATCCTTCGCACGCTGAACATGGAAGCAGATAAATGTGCGAACAATGCAGTAGGAAAGCAGGAGGGCGTGTTATGGCTCAACAACAGAGAAGGCTTTCATCCTCTGCCATGACTCTGAAAAATTCAGGTACAGCCCAGATTCGCATGATCCTCAAGTGTGCGAAGGGCATGGTCTACTCAGCAACAGGACAAACTGCAGAAAGAAATCTTCGCTCTTCCAGTCATATCCAAACCTCGATTGAGGCAATCAGCTGCCATCAAGAAAAATCTACTCATCTCAGTGCCGGCACAATGCTTGAAGTCACAGCAAAAGGAGATCGCATGAAGGATTCGGGGCAGAGCCTCACTATTCCCGTGATCTTGATTCCAAATAGGCATCCTACCTTCTGTTTATGCCATTCTATAAATAAGAGCATCAGCAATCAAAGCGTCCACCAATACGAGCACCATCTGGTTGAAGCAGACTCTCTTAGCCAGCATCTCAGAAGGAGCGATTCACTGCGACTTAGAAGGATCGAATCTCTGGTATTGTCTCCTACTAATTTTCTTAATTTTTCTCTAACTCTTGTCGCGGTGATCCACAGGCCAGCACAAGTTCGTATCAGCAGGACATCTGGTCCTGTAGCTCTGGATATACCCCATTCCGTGTAGTCCTGTCTTCGACTTCATCCGGCTCGCTCTGTTCTCCTCATCCCCTATTTCTGCGAGCTCTCTCCAGCTCCCTCCCCTCTTTTTTTCTTCGACTCAGGCTCTCCCTTCTCTCCTGTCGCCCTTCCTTCTACCCAAACTCAGGTCTGTCTCTAGCCCTTGTCCCCCTCAGTGGTGTTATTGAAGTCCCCTCCCAGCCTCTCATCTATTTCCACTACTCTGTTCACGGGATTTTATTTTTATTCTGTCAGTACTCTCAGAAACCGTCAGCTCGTCATAATCGCCCTGAATTCTCCCGCCTATTTGGCCCCTGTCTTCACCTACCTTCCCATCTGCAATTTCCACTCCCCAATGGCGCGCAGCAAGGATTGTTTCCACTGCGCTGATTTGCAAGCAGAGTTAGAAGAAATTAGGACTCAGCAGTCAATGTTAGGCAGAAAGCAAAGCCTATTGGACGCTACATTAGAAGAGCATGATAGGTGTCTTGATGAACAAAGCAGGATGCTCTTCGAGAAAGACCGTATCAACACTGAAAATTATAAAGCAGAAATCCAGCTCTTTATGCATAAGGCGGCCTCCCTCGAAGAGCAATTCAGGCAACTCACCAACCGATGCGGCCATGCAGAAGAGTTAATCACCATTCTGCAATACATGATGGAAAATATCACCAAAGGGGTAGCCACAAGCTCCTCCAGCGTCAAACAAGAAGCCAAAGATGATAATCCGGAGGAATCAACCGCGCGTCACATCCAACACATCACGATTGACTGAATGTATTTCAAATGCATCTTTTTGTTATCCTCCTTTATTAGAATCTATAGTAGTGCTGTTTTTAGTAGTAGCAATCAAAGCAAACTAAGGACCAAAGGGGTAGCCACTTTTTGTAAACCCTTTGCCCACTATCAGTCTGCTCAATCTATGTACCAGTGGATTCGAAATCCCTGTTTTTTTTCAGAATATAATATATAGCAACCGACCATTTCAAAAAAAAAAAGAATGTTCACTAATCTATTATTGATGAGGGGGCATCTACTTGCATTATGTCAATGAACTACTGGAAAACACTTAGTTTACCGCTGTTTTCATGATCACTAACTACATTAAAAGCTTTTGATGGACAAACATATACTCCTTGTGGGATTTTGAGTAACTTGCAAATCGAACTAGGGGCAAAACAGTTACTGTTGAAGTTCAGGTAGTTGACGGACCCCTTAAATACAAAATTTTACTGGGAAGGCCATGGGTATATGCTATGGCTATTGTGGTTTCCACGTACTTTCGTACTATTGCACTCCCTCATAAGGGTGGAATCATATTTATCGATCAACTTGCCTTCTTTGTCAATAGTTCACTGGCTACGGGAAGCATTCCATTGGTACACGGACCCCCACTATCACTTCAAAGTGTTGGAGTAGGTCTCTTTAAATATCCTTCCTTAATGGGCACTTTTACACTACCGTCACCATCTGATTTGGCAAAAGTGGCAAGAGTAGAGACTTGCAACATGATTTCCTCTACCTCATCTGATTTAAGGAGGATTACCAACAATTTTGAAGTTAATATTAATATTGAGGTCATGCTACTAAGCCCCATTGAACTTTCATAGAAATCAATTTTTCGAGCTTGTGCGGCAAACCTAAATCTACATTCACTAATTGCATGGGTAGACCGTTCGTTAGAATATGGTACTTCTTCGAATCCTTTCTCATGTATACATTCTACAAATGAAGGAATCGTCCAAGCAATGATGATAGGAGAAGAACCTTGGGAAGATTATCATCATCGTTCCCATCTTCCAAATGACATTGAAGATTATTCAAATGAACTAAACCACCCTTTAGTTGTTGATTTCCTTTATAATTCAATTTTCAAAGACACAGTAGAATCTGAGCGAAACCTATCAAATATTGAAGAAACAATTTCTATTAATATTTCGACCAAGGCTAATGTTGTAGAGAACATTCATGTCGAAAAATCTTGTTCTCCACCAGAACTCGATAGTTACCATACTCCCTTTCATGAATTTAGAGATATATTTTCATGGTCTTACGAGGAGATGCCAGGCATTGACTCTAGTATTGTTGAACACGAAATCAAAATGTATCCTGATGTCAAGCTAGTTTGACAGAGGCTTCGACCTGTTCATCCAAAGAAAGCCGCTGCAATTAAAGCATAGGTTGAAAAACTTTTGCGCGTTGGTTTCATTTACCCCATACCTCTTACTGATTGGGTTTCCAACATTGTTCCTATCATGAAGAAACAAGGAACAGTTCAAGTGTGAGTCGATTATAGGGATGTAAATCAGGCATGTCCAAAGGACAATTATCCTACTCCTTTTATTGACAAGATTATTGACGAATGTGCTAGATGTGAAATATTCTCATTTATGGATGGTTTTTCTAGCTACAATCAAATCAATATCTATCCACAGGACCAATCTAAAACAAATTTTATTTTTCCATGTGGCACATTCGCATATAGGAAACTTCCATTCAATTTGAAGAATGTAGGGGGCACATTTCAGAGGGAAATGAAGTATGCCTTCCATGACATCAAGCACATTGTTCAAAATTACCTTAATGATTTACTTGCTCATTCATGTAAGCGGACTGATCACCTGCAACATTTGAGAGTGATATTTTTACGATGCCGACACTACAAGATACGACTCAATCCACACAAATGTTTTTTTTTTGTGTTGGTTCTGGTCAGTTGCTTGGATTTTTAGTGTCTAAAGAAAGGATTCGACTCGATCCATTAAAGGTTCATGAAATTCTTGATTTTCCTCCACCTTCAAATCTTTTACAGTTACAAAGACTCCAAGGGAAGGCAAACTTTCTGAGGAGGTTCATTCCTAATTATGCTGAGATGGCTAAAGGTTTTACATGTCTCTTGAAAAAGGAGATACCCTTCCATTTGGATCAATTTGTGCAAGCTTCCTTTGATGCTCTTAAAGATACCTTGATTAGAGCTTCCTTAATGTATTCTCCAAATTATCAAAACAACTATTACTTGTATCTTGCTACTGCATATACAACCATTGGCATGGTTTTAGTCTAGGAAGAAAATGGGATTGAACATTCGATTTATTATTTGAGCCAAAATCTCATTGATACAGAAAGTAAGTACTCTTATGTCGAGAAACTAGCTTTGGTAGTTGTGCAAGCTATTCAAATATTTCGCTACTACATCCTGCTCCAGAAAACAACTGTCATTTCATATTGCAACCCTATGACATACATTTTGTCACGTCAATTGTTGGGGGGTAAATAATAAAAATGGATAGTCATTTTGCAAGAGTTTGATCTGGAATTCATCAAGTCCAAATCAAAGAAATTTCTAGTTTTCACAGAGTTACTTTGCGACTTTCTCTCAACCTCCATTGATTCAACATATGAACCACTGATTTTGGATGAGTCTCTATTTCTGATATTTTCATCGAGTGCGTGGTATGGAGATATACTGATCTATCTCCAGACCCAAACTTTCTAGCCTGATACCTCTCACTCGCAACATCGATGTATTTGATACCAAGCCAAGCATTATCTGATCATTGGCAACACTCTATACTGTCATGGTATCGATACGATTTTACAGAGGTGCCTCATGCATGAAGAAGCTAAGAAAGCATTGAATGATTGCCATTCAGGTGCCTCTGGTGGACACTTATGTAGATATGCAACTACACAGAGAATTCTCCATGTCGGTTACTTCTAGCCAACTATATTCAAAGATTGTATTATTGCTATTGGAAGCTATCATGCATGCCAGATATATGACCGAAAAAACAGATTTCCACCTACACCATTACATCCAGTCATTGTTGTTGGACCATTTTCCAAATGGAGCATTGAATTTATGACATGTAACCCCACCTCGGCTGGGGGGCTTGGATATATTATAGTTGTTGTTGACTATTTTACAAAATGGGCCGAGGTGATGCCAACATTGAAAAACAATGGTGAAACGACTACTCGTTTCCTTTTTAACCATGTGGTTTCTTGGTTTGGTGTACCACAAGCCATAGTTACAGATCATGGGTCACATTTTCGTAATCACATGATGGCTGAGTTAACTACTAAGTTAGGACTATAACATGATATTTCTACCCCTTATTACCTACAAGTGAATGGACAAGTTGAGGCCATCAACAAAGTGTTGAAGCGGATGTTACAGAGAATGATAGGGATTCATAAGTGAAAATGGCACTTAATCTTGTACTCTGCCTTGTGGGCATATCGAACCTCAACGAGATATACAACTAGATTCACACCCTTTCAATTGGTGTATGGTTTGGAAGTAGTCTTACCAATACAATGTGAAATTTCATTGCTTAAACTCGTGATTGACCTGTTACCCGACACTTCTGATGAAGAAGCGCATTTCTTCGAATTAATCCATCTGGATGAAACCCGTCGTGATGCCACATTGGCTAATGAAACACATAAGAAATGAATTAAGGCGCAATATGATAGAAATGTCAAGCCTCATATCTTGTCAAAAGGATACCTGGTCTTGCTTTACAATTAGGAAGTTGATAAACTTGGAGCAGGGAAATTCGAACCAATGCGGATGGGTCCTTATATTGTCAAGTGTGTTCTGGAAAAAGGTTCCTATGAGTTAGTAGATTATGATGGAATTCCATTGTCACAGCCCCCAAACGGGCTATACCTCAAACGTTTCTATGCTTGATTAAGTGTAGTAAAACTCACTGTATATATGCTTTCATTGCATATGTGTGTGTGTATCTTTTAGAGTTTTTATCTAGTTAGTAATCTAATTTGCATTTGTTGTAGATGTCATAGTCTTCAGAACCTTTTGTTGGTTACACCGATGGTGCTAGTCATATTATGTATAATTTTCCTTCTGCAGCATGGGATAATTTCCCTCCAAGTGGTGAGTTAGTGAGTTTTCAAGGGATTTGTATTGGTCGATCAATGAACAACATCGTTGAGTATATCACATTGATTGAACTTCTCTCTGATGCCATTTCACTCCGCATTCGCTGAATCATCATTAGGCTGGACTCGCAACTCGTTGTACTACAACTAAAAAACATCTACACTGTCTGAAATCCAACAATTTTTAGTATGTTCCTTAGAGTTCATATTTTGGACAAACATTTTGAACATAATCAATATCAACATATTTCCAGAAATATTAACACATTAACTGATTATCTAGCGAATTATGTGTTAAATAGACATTTGTGACACATGTAAAAGTAATATTTTCAATTCACATCATCAGTTGAATAGGATTGCATATAACCATAGAAAACTCTGAAAGTAAAATAGATAGGTGTTTTAAAAGTTTTTAAAAAATTTGTGTCCAAGATATGTTTGGTCATCTGACCCAAAAAAACTCAAAATGCATGCAAAACATCCTAAGTAGATCTAGTGGTGCTCATGATAACAGGTCACATCCTGTGCTATCATGCACAAAAGCCTCGCCCAATGGCTAGGAACACCAATAGTGTGGAGTTGTAGCCTCATAGGTAACTCCTCGATCCATACATCCCGAATACCAAGGCTTAATCCCTCTATGTGATCCTACAACTTTGCTAAGGTCTTGGCCAAATCTAAGTCCTAGAGAACTACATTCCCAATGTTTCTCCGCGTTGGCCCACTTGCAACCTGTTGGTGCCCCATAGATCACACAGTACCCACATCTGCATGATTGAGAATGATTTTAGTTTATGCTTGGAAACATTAAAACACAAAAAAACATGTAGAAACTTGAAAAATTAAAAAACACTTTTGGTCAAACAATTTACCCATAGCACCCCATTTTGCTCCAACTGGAAGAATCAAATTTGGATCTCCACGAAAATCCATCCCTGAGTATGGATGCTCCTTAATGAAAAAATGTTGTCACTTGAACCAACTGAAGAATGCAGTGGAAAAAATGATTATTGACTGACCCACATGTCGAGCCATCAATTCGACCCACCTCTGCATATGTGGATCTCTATGACCAGCTACACCTAGTGATACATGTTGTGGTTGCATCAATGGGATTCTCTCTAAGGTAAAAGTGATTAAGATCAAACCATAGTAGAAATTCTTCGTCTTACCACTTTTTACCTTGGTCAATTGTTCTTTCAGTGAAGAAAGCACAACCTCACACCAGTTGAAAACTTCTGGCTCTAGACAATCCAGTGCATACTGCATATATGATTTGTTCACTAGATTTAGTGTCACACTGCCAACCAATTAGGTAATTGTGAAGAGGATCATTCTCAAAGGCAAATCACCTACATCCCTGATATTTATTTTCCCATCCTTGCTAGGCTATATACCTCGCTGACAAAATTGTCTAATATAATCTCTCACCGATTCACCTCCACGGGAAAATCCAGAAAGTGATATGGGGTAACCTCGCCTTGACAGTCCAGTAAGAAAGTAAATATATGAATGGTAATAGGGACCATCTTGTCCCTAATGTGAAAAGTCTATCTGTTGGATCCCATGCATGAACAAGGAAATACAGTAGTTCTATTTGTTGCCTCATTCCAGACAACTTGAAGTATTTTAGTAACCCGCAGTTTTTGAGGGCCTCAATTGTACCCGAATTGTTTAGGGAAACCATGTCTTATTCTTTGTGCTCTCTTTCTCACCATGTAATCAACATTCCGATCCAATGAAAGCCTAAAACACAATCATAATATTAATTAGGATCGTTTCCATGTAAAAAACAAGACAAATTTTGGAGCAACCAGCTAAATCAAACTTGCAAAACTCGCCCAGTGCAGCCCAGACATAGAGACAATGCACTACAAAGCATGCAACCTTCTATCTAGGTGCTCTTCTATGTAGTTTTCGATGTGAAATCCTGTGTTGATCCCAGAGTGAAAAGATGAAACCCCAGGGACCCCAAAAAACCCTAAAACTTGCATGAAATGACAAAATAATGACCTGAAAAGAAATAAGAGAGGTTTAGCTCCTACCTGATCTGGATGGCTCGAGAAATGTCCACAGAATCTCTCACAGTCAGCTGATGAGGTTCAACATAAAAAACTAGCCTAGAGCACAAAACTGAATGGTAAGTTCTAAATGGTAAAAATGTCATGGTAAACATTTGTTTTATGTTTATTTCATGTTCATTAGTCGAGTAAACATTAGTATTTTCCTATTTTTCCTATGAAACAAGTATTTTTAATCCATTTAGTGGTGTGTTGAGCAATTTTTACAACTGACTTACAGAATTTGACGTGCTCGATTGAAAATTGTACCTTTGACCATAGAGCACACTTTTATCTCTTTTTCAAGCTCTTTTAAAAATGAAAAAAGAACCCCATTGGAGACATCTTTAAGCTCTTTTTAGACTCTCTAAACATGAAAAGATTGTCGAGTGCTTCTCCTTTCTAGCTCATTAACGGATTGGAAACGATATCTCTCTTGTATCATTTTATGCTTTTTCAGGCTTGAGAGATTAATTTACAAAAAAGAACTTGTGGAGTTTTCTCTTTTTCCCTTTTCAAACTCTCTAAACATGAAAAGGACTGAGTTATCTTTGCCGTTAAACTCGTTAAAACATCAAATAGAGAAAAACTTGTCCATCTAAACAAGATCGAGTTTCACCTTTGCTAGATTCGTTAAAACATCAAATAGTGATGGATTCACCCGAAGGGTGGAATCATACAAAAACCATATGTTATCCTCCTCAAGCTTGATAAAAATAAAGAGGTACTTGTTAGCAATGACTGGGGAAAATGGGAAAAATGGGAAAACCACTTTATGGTAGCAGGTCACTGTTGAACATGACACTTTCACTCCATCACCATGACTATTTGGGTAGGGTTATTAGCTTGATGGTTATCATACCGTTGGTATATCATACCATCCATCAATTTTTTTTCGGTCAATGCTACCAATTCAATTTAGTTTCGCTGACATGTTCAAGAGAATCCATTTAGTCAAAATTCATCCTTTGCAATGCCATAAACCTTCATTTTCATGAACACCATACCTAAACCTTGTGTCGTTAATCAAATTACATCTCCAAAATCATTGCACTCATTTCATATCATTGATGTGGGATACATCAATGTCCTCCTCTAACGAGTCGCTTCTTATCGACATCAGCACATTATCCAAGAAGTTGACTTAGAAACACCCTTCCAATATCGTGAGGTTTGCATACATCAATGGTAGGTTTCTCACTTCCGGTAATAGGTTAACATCAATTGCCTTCAACCAAAATACTTTGTATGGTGTTCGAAATCAAATCATCCATTCACACCATGTAGAATGTACTGTAGTACCTTGAAGATCATTATCATTATTGGTGATTTCTCTCGCAACTGTTAATGGCTTACATCATTGGCTAGTAATCATATGGTGTCTTCCTATGTTCGACTTCAGATCACATATTCACATGGTTAGACTCATACTTGAGAGAACGATTGAACGAGATCGAAGACCCCAAATCTATTTTCATCCATCCGGGCTGCGATTTCAGGAGTACTAAATCATATGTACAATGGATTTACATTGATAGTCATTCCAAACACAGGTCTATATCTGTAGATGATTGTTTATGTACATATAATGAAAGTTTATAAGATGAGCATAGGTATGTCTTCCCTCAACAATTCATGTAAAATCAAATATCATGATATATGTATTGTAATTGATGCAGGTCACCTTCCACTTCGATACCTCCTCATCACATCGTAAAGCATTTCATTCGACATTGACAATTTTTGGACTTCATGCTTTAGGGGACAGCTGTTACAGATCCATTTGGGCACATCAATCCCATCATTTAGATCATTGTTTTAGGGCTCATCAAACCCTAATTTTAGTTGTTGCATGCCCTAAACAAGTCACCCCTTTGAATGCCTCCTTCCCAGACAGTTTCATGACTTGAAGACATCCAGAAATACCCTCTAGAGGGACCAACACAGGTAGGCCCATGTAAGGGTGTGCTACAGAGCAGTTAAGTCCATTCCAGGGTATTCAGCAGAGAACTTAGGCTTCCTTTCACCTGCACTGGATGAGATTGAGCGAAAGTCACATATGGTTTGGGGAATATTCTTATGTTTTGGAGTCATCTAGAAGGTTCACTCACTTATCAACTCCTATGAGCTCGAAAATGGATGAGGAATGAGTTAAGGTGCATCCTATCCTCTCATCCCTTCCTCCATGGAACTAATTCTAAGTATGGAAGGCCATTCAATACCACCATTTATGAGAAAACCTCCTTCATCTTCCTATAAATTGACCACTGATCTAAGTGATTAGGAGCTGGATTATGTTGAATTGTAAGGAGATAATGTTGCTATGAGATTTGACTTTGAAGTAAGTATTGTAATGCTACAAGTTTGTCATGCTTTTGATGTGATGTGGATGGGATCCAAGCTGTTGGAATGGCTTGGAATCAAACACCAATGGTTGTAATTCCTTCTTCTATTCAATAAAGTGTTTGAACCTTTCTCCCATATGTTTGTATTGTTTTATAGTGCTTATATGTGTGAATTGTATATGATTCCTTTCACTTATATCCAATAGATATTTTGCTTTGATCGATTCTTTGTTTTCTGTTGTGTTTACAGGTACTTCTCAAGTGTATTAAGTACGGGAAGGAGTAATAAGATCGATACAAGGGAGATGAGAGGAAAGCAGAACTATAAGTAGGTCTTCTCATCTTATCTATTGCTTATACGAAAATATTAAAACACTTTCATTTGTTGTTCTAGATATGGCTACTTATCTAGGGAATTAGTATTTATCTGTAGATACCAAATTCTCTAGAATAGCAGTGCCAACAGTGTTAATTCCCAAGAAAGATGGAGGCTGGAGAATGTGCACTGACTCAAGAGAAATCAACAAGATAACAATTAGGTACATATTTCCTTTACCTAGAATTAAAGATTTGATGGATTGTTTAAGTGGAGCAAGATATTTTACAAAGCTAGATTTAACAAGTGGTAATCATCAAATCAGAATTAGAGAGGGAGATGACTGGAAAATTGCTTTTAAAACAAGTGAAGGATTGTATGAATGGATGGTAATGCCTTTTAGGTTATCAAATGCTCCTAGTACATTTATGAGGCTAATGAATGAAGTTTTCAAAGAATTTATTGGTAAGTTTGTAATATTATATATAGATGATATATCAGTTTACAGAAAATCTAAAGAGGAACATATGAGACATCTGAATTATGTCTTATAGAGGCTACACCAAGAAACGTTATTGTTAAGTTTAAAGAAATTTTCATTCATGAAGGAAGAATTGGTATATTTGGGCTTTCTTGTTTCTACTGATGGGTTAAATATGGATTCAGAGAAGATAAAGGCAATCATGGAGTGGCCTTCACCAAAAAGTGTTTTTGAGGTAAGAAGTTTTCATGGTCCTAAAAGGTTTTATAGGAAATTCATAAGGAATTTTAGTAAGATCAATTCTTCTATTATTGACACTATAAAGAAGGATAAACAACCATTTAAGTGGACTGCTGAAGTAGAAAATAACTTCCAGTTATTGAAGAGAACGATTACTAAGAAACCTATTTTGATTTTGCCTAATTTTAATAAACCTTTTCAAGTGAAATGTGATGCCAGTGGAGAAGCTGTTGGAGCTGTTTTAAGTCAAGAGGATAGGCCTGTAGCTTATTTCAGTGAAAAACTGAATGAATCAAAGAAGAAATATTCTTCTTATGATCAGGACTTTTATGCCGATGTCCAGCCATTGAAGAAGTGGAGACATTACTTGATGTCTAAGGAGTTCATACTTTATTCAGACAACCATGCATTGTAGTACATTATGCAACAGCCAAATCTTAGTCAAAAACTTGCAAAATGGGTAGACTATATTCAAACTTTCAACTTTGTATTAAAGCATATAACTAGCCAATCAAACAAAGTAGCAGATGCCTTAAGTAGAAAAAACATTTTAGTTCAGGAAAATCAAATTCAAGTGTTGGATTTTGATTTTCTAAAGGAATTATATGAGAAAGATTTAGATTTTAAAGAGGCATTTGAAGCCTATAATAATCCTGTTTTGTTAGATAGAAGTAAGTGGCTTGATTTTTCTTGCAAGAAGGATTGTTGTTTAAAAGAAATTAGCTGTGCATAACAAAATGTTCTATGAGAGAGAATTTGATCAAAGAGAAACATAGTGATGGACTTGGAGGACGTTTTGGTGCAGACAAGACTTATGAGTAGTTGACTGGTTTTATTTCTAGCCAAAGATGAGATCCGAAGCAGAGAAGTATGTGAAGAATTGTAAATTTTGTTAGTATGCAAAGGGAAGGAGCCAAAATAGAGGTTTGTATGTGTTAGAGTCGGTCTGGTCAGCCCTCCGTCAGAGATCAAAACTCTTTATGCATCTCATTTTTAGGTGTCCCTCTCCATTCACCCAACTACATTTCGCTAGGGGCATGCCATAATCTAATGGAGAAGGTCATGCTAGTCATTCCCCCTCATGTCTGGCTCCTGCTGGCTCAGGTCTTTTGTCAATAATCACCAAAGTCCATGACGGTCAAGGTCTAGTCCTTTAAAGGGAAAAAGTCATTTTCTATGTCTAGGTCTAGGGATTCATCAATTTGGTCTTTGAATATGTCCAGTAAAGCCATGCAGGATATACTGAGGCCCTTACACAGTTATGATTCAGAGATCTTCATTGTCATGTGGATAGACTTCGACTCTTCTTCAAAACTCTGTTTTGAAGAAAAGTCAAACAGTGTCATTTATGACAAAATTTTCAAAACATTCATCAATTGATTTCTTCAGATGTAGTCATGGCTTCCATGGCCAAATGTAATATCATGAAATCTCTACAAAGAGTGCTGAAAATTTCATCATTCGAGCTAAAATTTCAAAGGGAAAGTGAAAATCAGTGTGTTTTAAAGTAAGTGAAAAAGTGTCAAAACATAACATTAGAAAAATGGGTTTTTGAGGAGGCAAAAATTTAACCCATCACTTCCAAAGCTATATATACAAGTTTTCATCAAAATCAAAGGCATTGAGCTAATCCAAGCCTTGGAGAAACGTTGCAAAAGGTGTGAGTGTGCATCGTGAGTGTTTGAGGGAGTTGGAGGCAGTTTGAAGGAGCGAGGCGCACATACTGAGGGGCGCGGTGCACGCAAAGGGCGCAACGCACACAGAGCCTACCTGTAGTTCAAACTTTCCACAAGTGTGGTGCATACCCAGGGTACGACACACTAGGTTTTCCATGTGGCGCGCACAGACCAAAGGCCGAAACAAGGCCAAATCACCTCCAAATTTTTGTGAAGACCACCAAATTGAAAGGTAGGCCCTTTGACATCTTTTGTTCATCAAGTTTTATACATGATATGGTGGTCTATAGAGATGTTTGAAAGCAACCAAATTCATAAAATCAACCATAAGAAAACACCAAGAACCATGATGGCTACGGTTGCTAAAGTGTGTTGTTAGTGCCAAGGTTCCTTTCCACCCATCATTTCCCCTCACCTACCATTTTTCCTATCCTCCCTTTCTCATTTTTCCTAATATCCCTGTCCTAAATTACTACCCAAACCTCTCCCCTATCCTTCCACTCTTTGGTCAACATCACACCCCAAAATTTACCTTGTTAAAACCCCAAACCCTACCCTATCAAAATACCCAAACTCCTCCCATATCCCTAAACAAATTTCTCCCTATAACCCCTATTCCCATTACATTACTCCCTTCCTAATACTCCCTGTTTCATTGTTCCCCTTGCTGACAGATATCACAAAGGCACCCAACTCAAAGGGCAGCCTAGATACAGTACACACAGCTGTCATGACATCACAACATTCGTTAGGGTACGAGATGGAGACACAAAGTGACTCATCCTCAGAAGAGAAAGCTCCCAGGAGACATCACAAGAGTGGAAAACATGTCAGGGATGAGCCCACTACCCTCACTGAATTACAAGCATGCCCTCTTGCCATGTCATGTTTCCAACACCTAGCATGTTTTGAATTTTGTCAAAGGGTGGCAAATGTTAGAGTTCATCATGAGTTCGCCCATCTATTTGTGCTTCATCTACATGGAGGTCAGTCTATCTTAGCCGGGGTCACTTTCACATTGACACCCAAAGCTATATCAGTGGCAACAGGTATACCAAATGTTGGAGAACAGTGGCATAAGAAGAAGAAGGTGGATAGGCAACACTATGAGCCTTACATCAAGGCTAGATTC
>APFE031042136.1:17363-33509 GCA_000404065.3 Pinus taeda
TATCACATCCGGTTGCTCATGCACTTCGCCAGGGTGAGGATGATGAACCTCCCATTTTTCATATGCAGGAACATAGAGAGGATGAACACCTTCATGCTGCATAAGACCCCTCAGCAGCAGATTAACAGTGTGTATCACTTTGCTCTTATCCGGATTTTGGTAGATCATCAGTTGGGATTGCAGGGCATTGCTTGGGGGGACTTCATCTCCCGTAACTTCTTCAGCACATCACAGGTACTATCAGAACCAGAGCAGGAGATGGGTGGTCCTTCTCATCAGCATGAGCACCATGAGACCACTACCATGCCAGTTTTTTGTTACATATCAGAGAGGCAGTAGGCACTTGTTTGCAGCAGCAAAGCGAGTGTTATCTCCACCCGGGGTGGAAGGGGATTTGCTTCTGGCATCAATGACATAGGTACTGGTAAAGGGGAAGAGGCCCGTGCATGATGAGCGGCCATCAGGTGGATAGGAGACCGATGTCATCCTCATTCAGGATGATGAGGCAGAGCTGGAAAATGCCCAACTTAGGATGACCATTCAGGAGCAGAACACAAAGATCCAAGACTTGTCACTCAATGTGGAGAGGGCCAGATGGATCATCAGGTATCTGGAGTAGAGGAACAAGCAGCTTGAGGACCAGCAGGCAATCATGGAGCTGCAAAGCATCCATGAGAATCGATAAGCTGCCCAGCAAAGGAGGATTGAACTCACTACCTTGGAGCAAGAGATCAACAACGACCGGGAGTCCTGGTTAGAGCGGGTCAATATACACTTGGAGATACTTCTGGAGAAGGCTAACAGAGACAAAACCATACTGAGGAGGAGGGCTTGTCATTACAGGGCACAGAACATGAGTTCCAAGGTCTGGATAAGGAGCTTGAAGGCCAAATTGAGCAGAGCAACAAAAGAGGCAAAAGAGAAAGATCGGCTTCGAATCTTGGTTGAGATTTTGTGGCCCAGCATGGTGCCTCTTAGAGAACATCGAGCCCAAATTTCAAGAAATTTGGGGCAATTTTGGTCACATGGTAATTTTTGGGCACAAACACAGGTTTTCTCTCTATACGCGCCACGCCACCGACGCAGCACGTAGGATTGGGAGCTCCAAATGAGAAATGGTTTGCATTTTTGGATTCAGCATGCAAAATCATGACTAATGGCACTCGGGCAAGAGATTTGGGCATGATTTGAGTCTCCAGGAGGTCAAAAACACCCAAACAATGGCCTCACTGCCCCTATTTTGACACACATGAAGCAATCTTCGGAGAATGAAGATTTGGAGGTTCAAATGAGCTCCCAATTCAAAAATTCCACTTGGGTTGGAAAGTAGACAAGACAGGATTTCCATCAAGCACAATTGGGTACATTTTTTTTACTCTTGCAAGTGCCTCAAAACTGGCCGCAAATTGGTCTGGTGCATATAGAAAATGGTGTGGGGCATATAAGAAAAAAGGCCCAATTTGCCTCTGTTTCACGAAATTTCGATTCGAGACTTTTCATAAGTGGGCCCTCACATCTACACTTCATTTTTTCAGCACTAAAGGTGGCATTTAAATTATTTTCACTCCAGATGGGCATCTATCCAAGTGGCAAAGGAAGGCAAAGGGTCACCCAAGCCATTTGTCATGTTTGTGACGCTGCACCTGTAGCTGATGTTTGGCTCTCCACCTTCATTTTGTAATGATTCAAGTAACTCCCCAACCCTTGGGCATTATATCTCTTCATGGAACATTCTATATATTGTATGAAAACTATTTGCAAAGGGTTGGTTGGCTTCTAACTTCTGGGAGATTGTGGGAAAGAAACTCTGTTTCTTCATTGTATATTTTTCACAAAGTATTAATGAAAGGCATCGGCTCTGTTTCATAAGATTCATGTGGTTGTGAGTGTAGCAAATGTGTCTCTTATATTTCATATGTATCTTGTTATGTTTCATAGTTCATTTCATATTCATTTCTAGTGAAATTTTCTAAGTTGGATAAGGTAGAATTCAATTTTGTTGCTCTGCATGTGGGAAAATTTCATGTTTAGTGTTCATTCTTCTATTGAAAAGGATTTATGTTGTCCATGCCCTTTTCACCCTCTTAATCAATCTTTCCATTTCGCACTATCTTAAACGAAATTGCTAGGCTTTCCGCCTATCTTACCTCATGAAGTAATATGTGCCTTTGTATTAAGTTCTTTGTTCATTGAGGTCCATTGGTCCCATACCATCCCAGAAACACAGTCATTCATAAAAATCACTTCTTGTATCCATATTCACTTACTAGCCTAAGATAAATATTTCACTATAATTCCTCTCAAGCCATTTCTTTTATCTATTCATTGAGTGTGACTTGGAGAGAGCCCTCTCCTGTTCTGGTAAGGCTAGCTACCAAACTGAGCTTGGTTTGTGGTTACCCTGAATTTTGCCTTCCTTCAGCCTAAGGCAAATTTAGGTGCTAACATGGTGGCGACTCCACTGGGGACGAAATCACTCCCCTTGCTTCTTAATAATTCTAAGCTTTCATATGATATGTTTAGAATTTGATAGGTTGAGTAAAGTTGGTTGTGTCCTTTCATTTTTCTCAATAGCACGTTGGCTTCTAGAAGATACACCAGAGTTAATCCAGATCCCAACCCTCTGCACATCTAAAAAAATCCCAATTTGATTTCAAGAATTCATCGTCAAGAAAGCTCTATATCGCCTGTGATCAAATCCCATTCATGCCCAAACATTTTTGAGTATATTGAAGAGCTAGAGTTTGATGAGAAGTTTGAATTATTGTTGTTCGAAACCAAATCCAAAAGGGTTGTTGACTCTACTGTCCACAATCCACAGTTTCTTGTATACTTGGAGATGGAAAGGGCTAACTGGTCTATTGATAACTACATAGTAGCTCAGCTTCAAACTCAAATTGCTAGCCCCAACACCTCTGAGGACAAATCCACCAAGAGTGATGGCTTCCCATTTTGCACCTCTTGTTTTGCCTTAAGTTTTAGATGATATTCCCGTAGATTACCAAAGAAAAATCCAATTTTTTGATGGCACTCCTAAGGGCATTACTGCTCAGCAACATGTGGATAGAATGGTAGACTTCTATGAACTTCATGAGATTGATGCGGAGAATGTGGCAATGAGACTCTTTGTACAGACATTTTCAGGTGAAGTGAGGAAACGGTTCAGAGGTTTGCTGGTTGCTCGTATCACTACCTTGGCTGACCTACAAAGACAAATTTTAAACCGCTAGGAAGTGAAAAAGAATCCTCTTCAAATTCTGGCTGAATATGAGCAAATCAAAAGAAACGCTGGTGAGTCGGTCCAAGACTATTGCATTAGCTTCAATATAGTTTATAATGAAATTCCAGATAATCTAAGGCCACCTGTGGGACTAGCCATGTGGAAGTTCCCGGATGGTTTTGATGCTGACATGGCTTATCAACTGAGAGAAATAGAACCGACCACAATGGAAGACATGCAGAAGATAACGGTCAACGTTAAGCAAATCTGCTAACCAAGAGATCTAGAGCAAAGGTAGAGAAGAAGGTCACTGCAAAGGAAGAATCTTCCTCAGTAGATCAACTACTTCAGAAGGTAGAGTATATGCTTGAAAGAGTGAAACTTGACAAACCGGAGCCACAAGTTAGAAATCATAACTTTCGTGGGCAGCAACAACCATAGTATAGAATAAGACAGAGAGATTAGCGAGTCCAAGAGCATATTGCACAATAGCCAGTACAACCACCTTTGCAGCAAAATTTTGTGCATGGACCAGAATCAGATGAGGATGGGAATGTAATAGGCGAAGAAAATCACCTCTTTACTCTTGATGATTTTCCTATTTATTTCGCTAAGGAGGAGGAGTATGCAAAGAGTTCAACTACACACAAAGACGTAGATTTCATTCTAGCAAGTGACACCGTCTTGGAGGAAGAATTAGATGAATACCAAAGAGGCTATATGAATGGTTTGTCCTCCCAACAGCAGTGATATTCACTTAGAAACAAAGATGTGCCAGTCAGACCCATTCAGAAAAAGAAGGATGTTGAAGCATCAAAGAATGATTCAACAGTTACACAAAGGAAAGGAAAGGAGGTAGTTGATCCGGAGAGAAACAAATCACCATCAGCAGAACAATCACATTAGCAAGTTGCATTGAAAGAAAAAGAAAGGAAAGAAATCCCATTCAAAGAGGTAGAAAAGGTTCCTGCTTTCAATTTAGAAAATGAGATTTCTAAATTGAAGATATCCATCCCCTTGACTAAAATAATGAAGAATAACAGTTATAAAGGACAAGTATCTAAAATGTTGAATTTGGACCCAATGTTATACATGGTGAATGTCGAAGATGATCAACCTAAAATGATTTTTGGGCCAGCCTCAAATGGTGAGTCTCCTGATAGTGATGTGCCACCATTTTATATCAGTTTAAGATTGCATGATTTTGTGTTACATAACGCCATGTTCGATTCTGGAGCTTCTCACAATCTCATGCCCAAGGCAATCATGGATAAGCTTAGTCTGGACATCACCCAGCAATATCATGATCTTTATTCATTTCATTCCAGCAAAGTAAGATGTATAGGTCTCATCAAAGACTTGGTTGTGAGTTAGGATCAGCTCCCAATGAAGAATGTTTTGATGGATGTTGTGGTAGCAGACATTCCTCCAAGGTTTGGCATTCTTCTTTCCAGGTCTTGGGTAGAAAAACTAAAAGGGACACTATAGCTAGATTTCTCCTATGATACGATTCCAGTGTTTGGACAAATGAGGAAATTGTATCGGGAACAGAAAATGAAGTACATGATCACAAGAAAGGAGAAACCAATAAATCATCCAATTAACTATGTACATACAGATTTAGAGTCTTTTTTTTTGTATTCAGATAGTTTAAATGATATAGATAGTCAGTTAGTAGAAGCAAAGGATATTATGGAAATAACAGAAAATTTCAGAGAAGTTTTGAAGAAAGAAGAACAAGAACAGCGAAACACCGTTCGGTAATCAGATGAAAATAATGGACAGCAAGCAGACAAGGCACAACAAACATATTTCCAGCACTTGCAAGAGGAGGAAGAAGGTTTGTGGACCATGTATTTCGATGGAGCAGTGGGAAATGATGGCGCTGGAATTGGAATTTGGGTACACAGTCCTTTCTCCGCCCCAAAAAAAGTCCCTAGTAACGTGCGGGTATGCTCTTACAAGTTGGCGTTTGAGTGCTCAAATAATGAAGCTAAGTATGAAGCTCTGATTGCTGGTCTAAAGATTCTAGGAAAGTTGAATGCTAAGAGGATTTAAGTATATGGAGACTCTGAATTGGTTATCAAGCAGGTTAGAAGCAAATATCAGGGAAAGCATCCTAGGGTGCGGGCTTACCATAATGCGGTCCTAGACATTTTAAAATTATTTTTAGAATACGCCTTGACATGTGTTCCTTGTATACAAAATAGTATTGCTAATGCTCTTGCCAAGGTAGCAAGTAGTTTGAAGATCTCAATGAACTCTAGCAATAAATTCGAAATCCATGTCAAGCATCATCCAACCGTTCCAGACAATCAGAGATATTGGCAAGTATTCCAAGATGATGAGGAGATTGATAATTTTCTGCAAAACAAAGGCATGTTGAAAGATACCTCAATTGATGAAGAAAATGATGATGATAAAGGCAATGGTATAGATGAGGTGTAGATCAATGAAATGGACGTGTTGCAGCTGAAGAATAACATTATTCCCAAAGGCTTGATACCTTTAGAAGAAATCTTTGATCAAGATGATGTAGCCCGCAAGCCAACATTGCAGCCAACAGAGAAGGGTGTGGAAGAGGTCAATATCAGAATAGCTGCAAAGCCTAAATTGGTAAAGTTGTCCAAAGAATTGCCGCCAAATATCAAGGACAAATATATCAATTTGATGTCTTCATTTGTAGATGTGTTTGCTTGGGACTATTCCGACTTAAAGACATATGACACCAATATAATTTAGCACACTATACCCATCAAGCCCAATAAAAAACCATTCAGACAGAATTTGAGAAGGCTAAATCCAAAGTTGCTGCCATCTATTGAAAAGGAGATCAACAGGTTGTACAAATTAGGGATCATTGTGCCAATCAGATTTTTAGATTGGATCTCTAACTTGGTGCCCGTAAGGAAGAAGATAGGTGAGATTCACTTATGCATTGATTCAGAAATCTCAACAAAGTTTAATTGAACGACAACTATCCACTGCCCAAAATGGACCATATACTTCAGTGAGTAGTGGGAGAATCTCGTATGTCACTGCTTGATGGTTATTCCGGACATAACCAAGTTTTAGTCCATGAGGATGACCGAGACAAGATAGCGTTCACCACTCCATGGGGAACCTTTCATTAAACTAAGATGCCTTTCGGTTTGAAGAATATCGGTGCCACATTTCAGCGTGCAATCAACTTGGGTTTTGCAAATAAGAAGGATGTATTTTTGGTGGTGTATTTGGATGATTTGACGGTGTTTTCAAAATTTGATGAAGAGCACATGTACCATCTTAAAACTGTCTTCCTAAAGTGCAGAAAATATGGCTGGTCACTGAATCCAAAGAAGAGCTTTTTTGCCATGGAAGAAGGCAAACTACTTGAGCACATTATCTCAAAAGATGGCATTCGTATTGACCCAGCACATGTGCAAGCAATTCAGCAAATCGATCTGCCCTGGAATAAAAAAGAGATACAATCGTTCAATGGTAAGATGAATTTCCTACGCCGCTTTGTACCCAATCTTGCTGAGCACCTAAGAGAGATGACAAACATGCTTAAGAAGGACAGCCAAGTGAAATGGATGGAGGAAGCTATAAAATCTTTCAATTTGGTCAAATTGGCTCTTTCCTCAGCTCCAGTTCTAGTAAGCCCAGACTACACTCAGGATTTCACATTGTTTTCACTTGCTTCAGAGCATACTATGGTAGCGATGTTATTGCAAAAAAGAGATGATCATGAAAGACCCATTGCATTTTTCAGTAGAGCTATAAGAGACACAGCCTTAAAGTACAACATCATTGAGAAGCAAGCCCTTGCACTTGTGAAGGCATTGAAATATTTCTAGTTGTATATTCTACATTATCACATTCTGGCCTATGTTCCTAACACTGCTGTAAAAGATGTTTTAGTGCAGACCTATCCGGAAGGAAGAAGAGGCAAGTGGATTGCAGCCTTGCTGGAATATGATGTGGAAATAAAGCCCACAAAGCTGGTGAAAGGACAGGGATTGGCGAAGCTAATGGCTGAATCAAACTTGCATGCCTTGGACATAAATCTGATCACTGTTATGTCCAATGAGAATGAGGAAGAATCGTCAATTCAAGCATCTGAAATGTTTTCACTTTCTCCATGGTATTCAGATATCATATATGTGCTCAAAAATTTGTCACCACTACCCGGCATGACTAGAAACAAAGCGAGAACACTCAAGTTGAAGGCTGCCAAGTTTTGCATTCTTAATTCTACACTGTATTGGAAAGATCCCGGTGGTGTCTTGTTAAATTGTTTGGTGGAAAAGGAAGCGAAGAAAGTCATGCAGGATTGCCACCAAGGAGACTGTGGAGGTCACCTTTTTTGGAAGTCAATAGCAAACAAAATTCTGAGAGCAGGGTACTATTGGCCGACATTGTTCACTGATGGATATAAGATGGTCAAGAACTATCATAAGTGTCAGATTTTCGAAGGAAAGAGGAAGTTACAGCCTCTACCACTCAAGCCCATAGAGGCGAGTGCCCCTTTCCAACAATGGGGATCGGATTTCATTGGCGAAATTCATCCCGCTTCTTCCGGACAACAAAGATGGATCCTCACAACCACAAATTATTTCACAAAATGGATTGAGGTAGTTCCCACCAGACAACCTATAGATGTGGTAATCATTTCATTCCTTGAAAATAACACCTTGTCTCGCTTTGGTTGTCCGAATAAGCTAATCACTGATAACGCAACATCTTTCAAATCAAAAAGGATGGTAGAGTTTTGTCATAAATATCACATCATTTTGGGTCACTCAACTGCCTATCATCCGCAAGGCAATGGATTGGTGGAATCTTCAAACAAATCATTGGTCAACATAATCAAGAAGCTGCTGGAAATAAATAAGAAGAGCTGGCATAAGAGGTTGGTCAATGCACTATGGGCGGATCGAGTCAGTCAGAAGAAATCCATAGGTACATCACCGTTTGAGCATGTTTATGGAGTTGATACAATATTTCCTACCTCTCTCACTGCCCCAGTTGTCAAACTTCTTCAGGAGGCCGGAAGTGAAGAAGACCCCATGCAAAGAAAGTTGAATCAAGTGGTCCACTTGCAGCAAACCAGAGAAAACGTTTTCAAGAACACATCCAAATTGCAAGAGAAAATCAAGAAAATTTATGACAGAAAGGAAAAGGTGGACAAATTTCAGGTGGATGATGTGGTACTGAAGTGGGATGAAAGGAATGAGGAGAAAGGCAAGCACGGTAAGTTCGAGAACCTCTGGAAAGGTCCTTTCAAGATTGCAACATATTAAGGGCAAAATTCCCTTCTTCTGAAGGAAATGAATGGAGAAGATTGTCCAGGAGGGCCGGTCAATGATCGGATGCTCAAGCAGTACCATTTCTAACTTATTAACGCTACTTCCACTGTCACTGTAAATACCATTTTATTTTAGTTTTGTTAGAGTTGGTCAAGTTAGCCTTTAATTCATTTCAATGTCAAGTTTGAGTCAATGTTTTGGTCATTTATGTTTCATAAATGAGTCAAAGTCCTGTATTATTTATCGAAATGATGACTCCATAGCCCAATCGATGAAGGCAATGTCTAGATCTTCCAGAGATCTATTGTTCTTGGCACCTCCAAGGAGCTACCATCCCCCATTGGAGCCAATGTTAGAGTTGGTCTGGTCAGCCCTCCATCAGATATCAAAACTCTTTATGCATCTCATTTTTTCAGTGTCCCGCTCCATTCACCCAACTGAATTTCGCTAGGGGCATGCCATAATATGATGGAGAAGGTCATGCTAGTCATTCCCCCTCATGTTTGGCTCCTGTTGGCTCAGATCTTTTGTCAATAATCACCAAAGTCCATGATAGTCAAAGTCTAGTCCTTTAAAGGACAAAAGTCATTTTCTATGTCTAGGTCTAGGGATTCATCAATTTGGTCTTTGACCATGTAAGATAGAGTGAGGCCCTTACACAGTTATGATTCAAATAACTTCATCTTCATGTGGATAGACTTCGACTCTTCTTCAAAACTATGTTTTGAAGAAAAGTCAAACAGTGTCATTTATGACAAAATTTTCAAAAAAATCGCCAATTTATTTCTTCAGATGCAGTCATGGTTTCCATGGCCAAATGTCCTATCATGCAATCCCTACAAAGAGTGCTGAAAATTTCATCATTTGAGCTAAAAGTTCAAAGGGAAAGTGAAAATCAGTTTGTTTTAAAGTCAGTGAAAAAGTGTCAAAACATAACATTAGAAAAATGGATTTTTGAGGAGGCAAAAATTTAACCCATCACTTCCAAATCTCTATATACAAGTTTTCATCAAAATAAAAGGCATTGAGCTAATCCAAGCCTTGGAGAAACATTGCAAAAGGTATGAGTATGCATTGTGAGTCTTTGAGGGAGTTGGAGGCAGTTTCAAGGAGCGTGGCACACATACTCAGGGGCGCGGCGCACACAAAGGTCACGATGCACACAGAGCCTGCCCGCAGTTCAAACTTTCCATAGGTGTGGCACATACCCAGGGCACGGCGTATTGGGATTTGTGCATGGTGCACTCAGACCAAAGGCCGAAACAAGGACAAATCACCTCCAAATTTTTGTGAAGCCCCACAAATTGAAAGGTAGGATCTTTGACATCTTTTGTTCATCAACTTTTATACATGATATGGTGGTCTATAGAGATGTTTGAATGCAACCAAATTCATAAAATCAACCATAAGGAATCACCAAGAACCATGATGGCTAGGGTTGCTAAAGTGTGTTGTTAGTGCCAAGGTTCCATTCCACCCATCATTTTTCCCTCACCTACCATTTTTCCTATCCTCCCTTTCTCATTTTTCCTAATATCCCTGCCCTAAATTACTACCCAACCCTCTCCCCTATCCTTCCACTCTTTGGTCAACATGACACCCCAAACCCTACCTTGTTAAAACCCCAAACCCTACCCTATCAAAATACCCAAACTCCTCCCATATCCCTAAAAAACTTTCTCCCTATAACCCCTATTCCCATTACATTACTCCCTTCCTAATACTCCCTGTTTCATTGTTCCCCTTGCTGACAGATATCACAAAGGCACCCAACCTCACACCATCATCAAAGGGCAGCCTAGGTACAATACACACAGCATTCATGACATCACAACATTCGTTAGAGTATGAGATGGAGACACAAAGTGACTCATCCTCAGAAGAGCAAGCTCCCAGGAGACATCACAAGAGTGGCAAACATGTTAGGGATGAACCCACTACCCTCACTGAATTACAAGCATGCCCTCTTGACATGTCATGTTTCCAGCACTTAGCATGTTTTGAATTTTGTCAAAGGGTGGCAAATGTTAGAGTTTATCATGAGTTGGCCCATCTATTTGTGCTTCATCTACATGGAGGTCAGTCTATCTTGGCCGGGGTCACTTTCACATTGACACCCGAAGCTATATCAGTGGCAACAGGTATACCAAATGTTGGAGAACAGTGGCATAAGAACAAGAAGGGGGATAGGCAACAATATGAGCCTTACATCAAGGCCAGATTCTTCAGTCAACTCATAAGAGTCTTTCCCTTCAGATACTTGAAAGATGAGTATGCACCACTCATGAGATTGATCATGAAATACTTTAGCTGTGAGGGGAGGTTCTCTCGACTATATGCCTATCACATCTGGTTGCTCATGCACTTCACCAGGGTGAGGATGATGAACCTCCCATTTTTCATATGCAAGAACATAGAGAGGATGAACACCTTCATGCTGCATAAGACCCCTCAGCAGTAGCTTAACAGTGTGTATCACTTTGCTCTTATCCGAATTTTGGTAGATCATCAGTTGGGATTGCAGGGTATTGCTTGGGAGGACTTCATCTCCGGTGACTTCTTTAGCACATCACAGGTACTATCAGAACTAGAGCAGGAGATGGGTGGTCCTTCTCATCAGCATGAGCACCATGAGACCACTACCATGCCAGTTTTTGTTACATATCAGAGAGGTAGTAGGCACTTGTTTGCAGTAGCAAAACGAGTGTTATCTCCACCCAGGGTGAAAGGGGCCTCGCTTCTGGCATCAGCGACACAGGTACTGGACAAGGGCAAGAGGCCTGTGCATGATGAGGGGCCATCAGGTGGACAGGAGACCGATGTCATCCTCATTCAGGATGATGAGGTAGAGGCAGAAAATGTCCAACTTAGGATGACCATTCATGAGCAAAATACGGAGATCCAAGACTTGCCACTCAATGTGGAGAGGGCCAGATGGATCATCAGGTATCTGGAGTAGAGGAACAAGAAGCTTGAGGACCAGTAGGCAATCATGGAGCTACAAAGCATCCGTGAGAATCGACAAGCTGCCCAGCAAAGGAGGATCAAGCTCACTACCTTGGAGCAAGAGATCAACAACGACCGTCAGTCATGGTTAGAGTGGGTCAATATACACCTAGAGAGACTACTGGAGAAGGCTAATAGAGACAAAACCATATTGAGGAGGAGGGCTTGTCATTAGAGGGCACGGAACATGAGCTTCAAGGCCCAGATAAGGAGCTTGAAGGTCGAATTGAGCAGAGAAACAAAAGAGGAAAAAGAGCAAGATCGGTTTCGAATCTTGGCTGAAGCTTCTGTGGTGCAGCATAGTGCCTCTTAGAGAACCTCCAACCCAAATTTCAAGAAATTTGGGGCAACTTTGGTCACATGATAGTTTTTTGGCACAAACACAGGTTTTCTCTCTATACGCGCCGCGACATCGGTGCGGCACGCAGGGTTGGGAGCTCCAAATGAGAAATGGTTTGCATTTTTGGATTCAGCATGAAAAATCATGACTACTGGCACTCGAGCAAGATATTTGGGCATGATTTGAGTTTCCAGGAGGTCAAAAACACCCAAAACATGGCCTCACTGCCCCTATTTTGACACACAGGAAGCAATCTTGGGAGAATGAAGATTTGGAGGGGCAAATGAGCTCCCAATTCAAAAATTCCACTTGGGTTGGAAAGTAGACTAGATAAGATTTCCAACAAGCACAATTGGGTACATTTTTTTTACTCTTGCAAGTGCCTCAAAACTGGCCGCAAATTGGTCTGGTGCATATAGAAAATGGTGCGGGGCATATAAGAAAAAAGGCCCAATTTGCCTCTGTTTCGCGAAATTTCAATTCGAGACTTTTCATAAGTGGGCCCTCACATCTACACTTCATTTTTTCAGCACTAAAGGTGGCATTTAAATTATTTTCACTCCAGATGGGCATCTATCCAAGTGGCAAAGGAAGGCAAAGGGTCACCCAAGCCATTTGTCATGTTTGTGACGCTGCACCTGTAGCTGATGTTTGGCTCTCCACCTTCATTTTGTAATGATTCAAGTAACTCCCCAACCCTTGGGCATTATATCTCTTCATGGAACATTCTATATATTGTATGAAAACTATTTGCAAAGGGTTGGTTGGCTTCTAACTTCTGGGAGATTGTGGGAAAGAAACTCTGTTTCTTCATTGTATATTTTTCACAAAGTATTAATGAAAGGCATCGACTCTGTTTCATAAGATTCATGTGGTTGTGAGTGTAGCAAATGTGTCTCTTATATTTCATATGTATCTTGTTATGTTTCATAGTTAATTTCATATTCATTTCTAATCAAATTTTCTAAGTTGGATAAGGTAGAATTCAATTTTATTGCTCTACCTATGGGAAAATTTCATGTGCAGTGTTCATTCTTCTGTTGAAAAGGATTCATGTTGTCCATGCCCTTTTCACCCTCTCAATCAATATCTCCATTCCACACTATCTTAAACTAAATTGCTAGGTTTTCCACCTATCTTTCCTCACGAAGTAATATGTGCCTTTGTATTAAGTTCTCTGTTCATTGAGGTCCATTAGTCCCATACCATCCCAGAAACACAGTCATTCATAAAAGTGACTTCTTGTATCCATATTCACTTACTATCCTAAGATAAATATTTCGATGTAAGTCATCTTAGGCCATTTCATTTATCTATTCACTGAGTGTGACTCAGAGAGAGCCCTGTCCTGTTCTGGTAGGGCTAGCTACCAGACTGAGCTTGGTTTGTGGTTACCCTGAATTTTGCCTTCCTTCAGCCTAAGGCAGATTTATAACAGTATGTTCTATTACCTATTCAAGATAGGCCTTGGGATATGGTAAGTATGGACTTTGTTTTGGGTTTACCAAAAACTCAAAGATGACATGATTCAATTTACGTGGTAGTTGACAGATTTTCTAAAATGGCACATTTTATTCCATGTTATAAAACCAGTTATGCTACTCATGTTGCTAATCTATTTTTTAAAGAGATTGTAAGGTTTCATGGGTTACCTATGAGCATTATTTCAAATAGAGATAATAGATTTGTTGGTCATTTTTGGAGAACCTTGTGGAAGAAACTTGGTACAAAACTTAGTTTCAGTTCAGCTTATCATCCTCAGACTGATGGAAATACTGAAGCTGTGAACATAAGCTTCGGTAATATTATAAGAAGTCTTGTAGATGAACATCCAGAACAACGGGATCAAGTTTTGGCATAGGCTGAATATGCTTATAATGATTCTCCTAACAGGAGTATAGGGCAGAGTCCATTCCATATAGTTTATGGAATGCACCCAAGAGGAGTGTCTAAATTAAGATATTTGGGTAAAGCTGAAATGAGAAGTGTTAAAGGATGATAATTTTCTTTAGAGATTCAAACAATACATGAACAAGTAAAACAATAGTTACAGGACAACAACATAAAGTACAAGAGCAGAGCAGATTTGAAGAAAAGAGAAGTTAATTTTGAAGTTGGAGATCTAGTTTTGGCACACCTAAGGAAGGAAAGAATTCCAAAAAGGGAGTATAAGAAGTTAAAGTTTAATAAAATTGGACCATGCAGAGTTTTGAGGAAATTTTCTGCAAATGCATATGAAATTGAATTACCCCTTGATATTGGAATATCTCCAATTTTCAATGTTGCTGATTTGTATAGGTATGAAGGTGGAAATGCAGATGATACAACAGAGGATAAAGAAGAACGGAAGGATGATTGAGTAAAACAGTTACTTACAACAAAGGCATTGTAGCCAGATGGATTTTGGACAAGAGAGTGTTTAAAATAACAAGGGGACAAGAGTATTTTCAGTATTTGGTCAAATCGAAGGATCAACTAATTGCTGAAGCTACTTGGATGATAGAGGCCATACTACAGAAGTTGGGTAGTTCTGTAGAAGAGCTCATGGATAGGATCCCATGAAGAATTGTGTCCTCAGGAGTCTGATGTAGGAGAATGAGGCTTGAAGACAAAAGGCTTCAAATTTTATTCCAAAAATCCAAAATTTTTTTTTACAAGGAGTGGGATCCTTTAGCTGTCAATTTACCAAAGATTTCTAGATGGGATTTGAGCTATAATATAGGTATTTGAATGCTTTTGTAATTAATTCAAGTAGTTTAGACTTGGTTGAGGTTCTCGAGGAGGATATCATGTAGATTAGGTATTGTCTAGGATTAGGCAGATTCGATCCATTTATTGAGGATCTAATTGTTGAATATAAGGTATTTGTGTAAGTTTTGAATTAATATAAAATGATTTGGCTGGATTTGGCTATGGAGAATCGGACTGTAAAATTTGAAATATCTCTATGTCTATGTGTATTCTAAACATAAATGGTCAATCTCGAAGGGTTGAATTCCTTCGAAAATTCTCTTAGTTCTGTTGATTTTCAATTTAGTTCTTTAAATTTAGAGGTTCGTATAATCATGTGTTATCGTGGAGAAATATTTATTTCTCTGTATTAAGATAGCCGGGATATGTTTAAAATAAATATAGTTTAGACACAGTCTAAACTTGGCGGAGTGGAGGAAAACTCGACAAAAGTTGTGAAAACCCTTTGGTAACAACCTAAACTGTCTAATCGATTGGCACAGATCTAACGGTGGTCGCGTGCTGGCAAGTGCGAACATTAACCCAGAAAATGGACACGAGAAAATATTTAACTAAGTTAATAGCCCAGTTGATTAGGACCATCCGATTGAAGGAGGATGATCTGACAGTAGTGGCATCCTTAAATTGCGCGGGGGTTAATTTGGAAATTGGACATGAGATTGTATGTAATGTGGTTTATTCTAGTTGAGTTCCAGTCGATCACAGCCATTCATTGTGAAGGATGTGATTCAATGGTGATTGTGTTGTAAAGGTGCATGCGGGTTAATTCAAAGTTCGGACCCGAGAAATTATAAACTGCAGTTTGTTTTCTTTTCAGTTCCATGGGAAAAGTCAAGGGCTGTGAAAAAAGGGGATGTGAGAAGTTTACGAATGATAGCTTATTTCCTTTCTATTTAGTAGTAATGGGAGTTCTGATATATTCTGAGTAATTTTAATAGTTCTGTTGTTTTAGTATCATATCTACAATTGGAGGCGGATGACTGAAACTCCAAAGGAAATTGAAGAAGAACTTCCACCTGTTAGCACCTAAATCTGCCTTAGTCTGAAGGAAGGCAAAATTCAGGGTAACCAAAAACTGCACTCAGTCTGGTAGCTAGCCCTACCAGAATAGGAGAGGGCTCTCTCCGAGTCATGCTCAGTGAATAGATAAACGATATGGCCTGAGATGACTTATAGTGAAATATTGATCTTAGGCTAGTAAGTAGATATGGATACAAGAAGTAATTTTTATGAATGACTGAGTTTATGGGATGGTATGGGACCCACAGATAGCAATGAGTAGAGAATTTAACACAAAGGCACAGATTACTTCATGAGGCAAGACAGGTGGAAAGTCTAGCAATTTAGGTTTGAAATAATGTTGAATGGAAAGATTTCTTAGGAGGGTGAAAAGTGCATGGAAAACATGAATCCTTTTCAATAGAAGAAGAACACTGAACATGAAATTTTCCCACAGGCAGAGCAATAAAAATGAATTCTACCTTATCTAACTTAGAAAATTTCACTGGAAATGAATATTAAATGAACTGTGAAACATA
>APFE031042143.1:0-11214 GCA_000404065.3 Pinus taeda
AATAAATATTTAATGTATTTTTTACAACGACCGAGTCATTGAAATCGAGCCGGCCGAGTCATTACCGTTTCAGAGTTGGAGTCGGAGTCGATCCTCGGCCGAGTTGGAGTCGGAGTCAGAGTCTTAAAACTAGGGTTTTGCCTGGGTCTAAGTTGACCAAAAATCTATGTATTTTTATGTGTGTTGCTGGTCTGGTTATGTCCATATTTATTTTTAGCATGAGTTGACAGTCACGTGTTTTAATCTGAAAATTTCATTTCCAGAATTCTATATGTTGAATGTATGTTTATGGGAAAGGGCATTTAACTGAATGGGAGTGATAAGGTGAAATTAAAACCGGGTTGGGATTGCAGGAAACTTTTTTTTTAGTCATCAAATTTCAACAGGGGCTTTGGGCCTTATTGAAGTTGCATTTGAAGGGAATATTCTTGTAGCTAACACTGTGGTACAATGTCTTGAAGGTTCTTCTCATCGGTAGATTCTATTGTGGCACAAGTTTCAATTAGCTTGTTATCGCGTTACGGTTTGAAATTCCTTTGGGGTATGTGATATGCTCTCCTACTTGCATCTTTTTAGCATCTTTGGCTTCCTCCTCTGTAGGAATATGTGGGAGGTTTTGAAATTTGTTTCCCCTTTGGTTAGGTGGGACTCTTTAGGTAGACAGGTTCGTCAGGATATATCTTGGCATTCCATTTGGAGTTGGATTCATTAGGGACAATTTATTGCAGAGCATACATGATTTTGTTGAAAATTGGTAGCTCAGGGATACGTTTCCTTATATAAAATTTCATTTCTAACAATTATGGAGTGACTTTCTAAAAATAGAAAGTCATGTCTAGCATCTCAAGTATGACTTTCCAAAAATAGTAAATCACCTTGTATCAATTGGTAAGAAAGTATAGTTGATGGAAAACCACTCAACTCATCATTTGTCAATCCTAATAGTTCAATTTTGACTTAATTATCAATATTATCATTATTCTTATGATGCTATGATATTATTATAAAAAAGAAACTCAAGTCACCTTGCCTTCATACTTTGCACCCCTCTCTCCTTAATGTTTCACATGACTCTACGTTACACTCTCTCCATCTCTCTCATTATAGTCTTGGCATATTCCTCTTGCACACTCATTGAAGGCATGTCATAAAAGATTCCTCTTATGCACTCTGTAAAGCATATGTTACACTCTCTCTTAAATGCATAAGTTACAAATGCATGTGTACGTCTCCTTAAATGGAATTCATTGCCCTCTCTCCTTAATGGCATGAGTTACACTTCCTAAAATGGCATGAGTTACACTCTCAAGGCATGTGAGATTCCTCCATTGAAGGAATGCGTTGCCTCTCTTCTTAATGGCATGAGTTACACTTCATAAAAGGGCATGAGTTACACTCCTCAATGCATGCGAGATTCCTCCATTGAAGGAATGCATTGCCTCTCTCCTTAATGGCTTAAGTTACTCTTCCCCATTGGGCATACGATTTACTCTAAGGCATGCTCCCTCTTTATGCTGTGAATTCGTTGCTCCTTCTATGTCTATGTGCCTCATATCTTCTCCCCTCACTACTTGTGCATTGTGAAAGAAGGATTCGAAATTGAGAGAGAGAGTTGGAGAGACTTGAAGAATATTGTGAGAAGAGAGACTTGGAGATTAAGACAAGAACTTGAAGGCTGATTTAGTGTTTGCATCAACTACTTCTATCAGTAATCTTCATGTTACAACATGTTCATATTTGGTTGAACTTATTCATTCTCTTGATCTCTCATTGTACTTTGTATCTCTGTTGAACAATTGATATCTAATAGAAGAAGAATCTAGTTGGGTTTTCCCCTTGTGAGTTTTTCCCTGGTCATTGTTGAGAAATACAGTGTAGTGATTTCTCTAGCTTATGATAACTGCTTGTGAAATACCTTTTATTTTCTTTGATGATATTGTTCTTTAGCTTGATTTGTTATTGTGTTTTCTTCATCAAACAACTACCAAAAAAAATGAACAATGAGACAAAAGAAAGGCTATCAGCTAGGGCCAAAACCTCGCCAATCTTGAGAGGAAAACCCACCGAATTCTTCTTCTTATCGAATCTTCAATTGATGAATTCCAAGACCAAGACCCTTGACCTAAGAACCTCTCCAAGACCAAGTCACAATGCTTCCTTGAACAACTTCTTCCTCTTGAAGTCAACGTGGTCAAACTGTCTCCTACACCGCTGTTCTCAGCTTATTCTAAATTTCGGCCTCTTACCACAGACCTGCGATCTTCGGTCTACTTGCAATTACCAAGATGCCACATGCGTGTACTTGATGGGGCAGATTTATGAGATTTTTCTCCTTTGCTATACTTTTACACTTCTCTTTGTGACTTTGACTTGTAATGATGCTTCCTTCTTGACCCTTCTCTCGACTTCTGCAAGATCTGATGTAACCCTACTGCTATAGCCCTAGTTGCAGTAACATGTTTGAGTAGAGGGACCCAAAAAGAACACTAGAAACCTTTGATCTTCTTCTCCTTTTCTTCGCTGCTTAAGAGGCTTTCTCCCTTCCTTATCTCACACTTCTTTCTTCTTCGTAGATGCTTGATTGATGTATTCCAAGTGAGGTTGAGTCCTCCTTTATATAGTGATTTCTCCATGCAAATAAGCCGACTTGACATCTTCCTTAGGTCGACTAGTCCTTTTGATAGACTAATTTGCTTCTTTTGAGGACCAACTTGATTCAGCACTTGTGACCTTTGTCACAAGGTTCGTCGAACTTCAACCTTAGAAAGCTTTTGAGGTTCGGCAAACCTCATGGCCATTAACCAAGTCCATAGATAAAAACTCATAACCTCATGTCAAAACTCAAGCTTGTAATCTGTCCTTGCAGTTTCCATGTTTGTGATAGCATTTTTTGTTATTGATGTTGACTTCTTACAATTTTATCCTCTATTTCATTTTCAAGTTAATATATCTATGCATATAGAAAATGTATATATACGAATCTAATAGCGAACCTTATTTGAACCCAATTGAAAAATTTGAACTTGAACCGAACCTAATCATTGCCGAACCCAAATTCGAACTCGAACCATGTGACGTTGATTGTGACAAGGTCTTGGAGGGTCTTTTGACTCTTACAATGACTCAAATAAATATGTAGCATGCCCAAGCAGGGTCTCTTATACATGACAAAGGCTCTTTTGAGTCTTTGACTTGTAGCCCGCATGACAAGCCCTAGAAGCTCTCAATGGGAGCTTTAATTACAAAAATAAAATTCCTTGAGCATGAAACCGATGTCTCAAGAATAAGTATAACAAAAATAATTTTATTTTTTCTTGTTTACCTGAATTATATAAAATCATGATTACACATGTCATTATGAAGACCGAACCTAGTTACATATTTCAACACTCCCTCTTAACTAGGGAGGTATTCATAATCCTTACAAGGTACTTGGACATTCTCAATCTGAAGAATTCTCATAAGAAGAGTTGGATTGGTAACCCATCTGCATAGCATTATATCATCCAACATTGTCACATAGCAAAGCCTTGACTAACAACTCTATCTCTCCATAAGATCAGGGCACAATGTTGGTGAGACCAATGATATATAGACACCTTCATCATTCTCTCTCAAGGAGGAAACCCCACTCGGGTGTTCATAGGGTATGTCCTTCCAAGACTATTCTTATCTTGGATTCGCAATCCTCAAAGAATATTGGTCCCCTATGAATACTCTTATCTTGGATGCCCTACCACATCCTCCCAAGAGTATCGGATGCCAGATGCTTACCCAATCTTCCATTCTTTTCATCCCAAGTGAAGACCAGAATGATGTGTCTATCTCTCCTTCTCAACTAGGGGGGATATACCCATTCCTACGAAGGAATGTACCCATTCTTATAAAAGGAATGCACCCAAACTCCCTCTTAAATAAGGACTTGTCCAAGCTCCCTCTTAGTTTAGGGACTTGCTTCCAAGTTTCTTCTTAATCAGAAACTTGCTTCCAGGCTCCCTCTTAACTAGGGACCTATTTCCAGCAACACCTCTTTCTAGGTGGAGATTATGGGACAATCAGCTGCTTGAGGGGCTCCCTCTTTTGATGTCATGAATTTCATCTTCTTTGTTATGGAGCCCTCATCTTTGGGACTTCTTTGTAGGACACAAACCATCCATCACTTTCATTTATGAATCATGTCAGTCATGTTATACTTCCTTTCATCGGAAAGTGATCCATTAGTCCATGTATGGCCTTCCTTCATACCTTGCTACCTTCTTGACATCATGTTTCCTTCAGGATCTTCCATCCTTCCACATGAGTATGAGTTGTAGATAACATCTACACTTCTCTTTATGTAGCCCTTTATTAGCCCTTCCAGATATTGTTCAAAAATAAAAAATGAACATCAAATCAAAAATTACCTTTTCTGATGGCCCTTCATCGTCACATCTACTTGTTGCAACATCAACATCCTGCATGTCGAAGAATCTAGGGCAACAACAATTAATGAGATTCTTCTTAGCATGATAACTATTTATGAGATATTTTAACGTTTGCTTATTAGCACAATTTTCTCTTTATATCATTAGTGTGTGTATTTCTTACTTCATCAAGCAATTGTCAAAATACAAGAGACAAGAACACAAGATGTTGGCTTTTTTCCGAGGCCAACACCTCTCCCTCTTGGAGAGGAAAACTCGCACAAAATTCTTCTTATAGAGATTCCAATTGACGAATACCAAGACCATGACCCTTGACCTATTATGCCACTCCAAGACCAAGACACCAATCCTCTTCTTTGTCATTGCTGCACCATTGAGGCCATTACTGTTGCACCACTGAGATATTCATTCCTACTGCACCATGACTGCTCCTTCATCGAGGTCTTCATCACTGCTGTACCATAACTGCTCCTTCATCAAGATCTTCATCACTACTGCACCAATGCTATACTTTGTCTTCATTAGGATCATGACTCATATCATGATTACAGTGATGTCGAGGATATGACTGTGTCTAGGATATATGCTCCACAAAGATCCTTTTTCTAACATGTATGCCGAGACTATGACTATGTCTTCTTCTACACTGTGATCTTCACTGAGATTGTAACTTTGTTCTCCTTGCACTGAGATCTGCCACAACTATGTCGAGATTGTATCACTGTGACCCTTTAACTAGGCTGAGACTTCAAAGATGTATGCAAGGACATCACTGTGCTTATCACCGAGATTTCAGAGGTATGCCGAGATTCTGTCCTCATTCGAAGTTGCAGAGACTTATCTGAAGTTTTGTAATTTCCGTGGTGACCCTAGCGGGGTATTTATAGTTGTTTGTCTTCCATAATTAGTCGACAAGACAATGAACCATTGTGTCACTTTATATGAGCCGGCATGATTGCGTTTTATATCGTTTCATTGGCCGTCTTCTTCAAGAGGACTGTGCTTGTCTAGGAGGGCTAATCTAGACACTGGGTTGACTCATATACATTATATATATGCTCAAGAAGAGCTCTTCAACATTTTGTTTGACTCTTTGACTTTCCTATAGCACTTAAACATGTGCTAGACCTATGCAATGAGCAAGAAACTCATTTTATAATTTACAAAAATAATATTTCTTTTCTTTTACAAGTACAAAGATCAAAATTACATTTATGAAGACGAACCTAGTTGCACTTAGTTCAACATTGCATTCATATTGACACATCTCCAAGATATTCATTTTTCAAGGGTCTTCTTTCTTTTCAGGCTTTTTCAAGGTCTTCATATCTTTCCCATGGACATGTCATAGTCAATTCTTTTAGTCATAAGATGTTGATTGCCTTCTCCATAGTTGCATTTCACTATCTCTTCCTTTCTCTTTATTCACATATTGCTTCCTAGGAATTCTCAATCATAGTTCCTTCATTTCGTCAACCACATCATATTCCATATGAGGACATATTATGTTGATTTCATCTAGTTAATATGTAACCCATGCCTTTATGCATCCTTTTAATGAAAGAGGTCCTTTTCCCTTGATCATGCTCATGAGGTAGAACATGCATCCTTACTATCTACAACTATATAATGACATGACTTTATTAAATACATGCATACATACCTCGTCTCTTCCTTTTGTTCATTTGGATTTCCTTCTGCAACTTCCTTGATTGAAAGTGCTTCAGTCATCTTGATTTGCTTCACTTCTTTGTCATCATACCATCATTCCACGAATCCCATACAAGGTGGAATTCTGGGCGAGACACTTGCTTTTTCCAGTAGGTGAACCTTCCAATGAAGATTCCAATGGAGGATCTTGACCATCCTCATCCTCCAAATCTCCTTTTGAATAATTTATGATGAGCTCTATACTATATGACTTTCTTCTACCCATAATTGCTACTTATGCTTCTAATGAGGTTACCAAGAGCTATTTCCTTCTAATGATGATTGTCATAGAATTCTACTTCGGCTATCATTCAAGCTTTTTATGATGATGTCTTGAGCTCTTTCTTTAGTTGTATGCTTCTATGATGCCATCTCTTAAAACGATGCATCCTATCATGCTTTTAATGATTCCTACCATGATAGCTAAATGTTACAAAAGAAAACTTGAAACAAAAACATGAAAAGGACTAGGTGAGGAACTATCTCAATCATAATAGAGATCCTTTACTTCCTCCTTATTGGATTTTTTCTTTTCAGCTTCTTCTACTTCTTCTGTGATATGGGCTTCTTCCCTTCCTCTTTTGTTGTTGTTCTTCTTGAGTTTAAGACAATCTCTCTTGTAGTGCCCATATTCTTGACATCCATATCATTGAACCTTTGTCATATTCTTCTTTCTTTTTTGAGGACCAAATTTCCCAAACTTTCCCTTTCTCTTCACCATGGCAGCGTATGCTTGAGTTTTCTCATTTGATTCTACGTCAGATTTTGCCTTCAACCCGGTTTTTTCAATTTTGCATAGTGACCATAGATCATTGAATGTAGTAGCTTCCTTCTTCCCATAAATGTTTGATGTAAAGTTACCCCATTCCTCTGGTCGTGCATTAAGTACTATAGTAGTCATTTCATTATCAGACATTATCTCTCCCAACTCTTGTAGTTGGTCCCTTATTTCAGATACCCTCATAAAGTATGAGGCTATTCCTTCTTCTTTTGATACCTTCATCTTGTAGAGTTCTTGCCTTAATGAGATTACTTCTCCTGCAGTGCTTACAGAGAACAATTCTACAAGTTTGTCATATATTTCTTTTGATGTTTCTAATTTTGATACATAGGGAATGAGGGGTTCGTTGATAGATTCTATAAGAATCCTCTCAACCCTTATTTCCCCTTTCATGAATCTTGCATGAACTTGAGCTTCTTCCTTTAGAGGTTTTGTGATTGAGCCCTTAACATGTTCCACCACTTCATTTTCTATGAGGACCAAAACAATCCTCTTCTTCGATGCAAGAAAGTTTGAAGACCCAACTGACTTGCTGCTCTCCTTGCAAGAAGATATTTTTATAGATTCAGATGTGGACATAAAGATACTTACTTGTGAAGGTACTCCTTAGTGACAATATCTTCAATTTGTTGCCTTCTTTGATTTGATGATGATATGGTTTTAGAAGATTTCTTCTTGGAGAAGATGTCTTCTTTCAAAAGTGACTCTTGACTCCAAAGAGAGGGAGATCACCTTGAACAAGATGTGATTTATTCTTTCCCTACTATTGCTTCACTATAATCCAACCCATGTAGTCTGGGACACATGGTAAGTACCTCCCATTTGGCGAATGAGTTGGGAAAAGTGGATAGGGACCATAGCTCTACTGATGGACACATTGTGTACTATCGTACTCCCTATGTCTAGGATGCATGGTGTTCAACAACTTGATCTGGGATCAAGTTTGATTGAGGTTCTACCTCTTAACTGACTTTTCTTAGTGGAGAGTGATAAGGTCCCGTGACTCACTCTCAATCCATTCTTCTTCTTTATTCATATCAGTGTTTAGCATAGTAGAAATGAGATGAGATACAAAGATGGTACGTGATGAAAAGATAGTTTATGATGTCCGGATGGCATGATGAATTGGCAGGTGGAATTCCCCCTAGTTGAGAGAGAGTGTTAAAACTGGCAACTAGGCCAAAATTTCTCTATTGGACAACTCATTTGTTGGAAATGATTATTGCATTGAATTCTTCTTTTTGAGAGGACCAAAATCGATCTAAAGATCACCAAATTTGGATAAGGAAAAATATTTAATTATTCAAAAGAAATTTTACAAGTCATGATCTTATAAAGGTGGGAAAAATTGAAAATTTGAAATTTGAATTTGCCTTCAAATGTCAAGGTCAACTTCTTCTTCATAAGGTCAAATCATCATGTCTAATTGTATATATGGGACATCCTCCAACCTCATATCTACATCATAAAATTAGCTCTCACATACATCGGAGGTAGCCGAGTTCAGAAGAAGGACGCAGGAGTGTTTTTGGGTTTTCTATTCTGTAACAAGGGCCAAGCTATGTTGATTAGGGGTAGCATCGGATGTGCTCTAGCCACGAAAATTGGTGGAGAGGCTAAGGTACATGAGATCTCCAATACCCAGAAAGGGTTTGGGCTCATGCAGAGGCAGCCAGGAGTTACGCAGTGCCTTAGAGGGTCAGCGTGGGTGACGCAGAGGGCCAGAGGGCTGACGAAGTGCCTCCAGACGCTGACGCAGGCCAAGCTGGAGTGACGATGGGCTAAAGTAGGGCCAGAGAGAGGCTGACCTAGTCCCTAGAGGTTGACGTTGGGGTTTCGTGGGGCAGATTGGAGCTGTGGAGCTGTCGGAGTGTTTATTGGGGGTTTCAGCCGGAATATCTGCTTTCGAGTAGAGAGGTACTACTGCTAAGATTTTTCTCTGTTGGGTGAGCCAGATTTGGCACCCAGATTGTATTTTGAAACTGCTTAATAAATCAAACCCTCAAATAGCTGCATCGGTTTTCCCACATTGGGTTTTTCTGGGGACATTAGTCCAAAAACAACGATGTCACTTGTGTTCTTGTTTCTACTTCCTTCAGTTGATGATCTGTAATGTGTTGAGCATGCATTTGTATTTATTTCCAATATGTACATGGTAAATAACTTGTTAATTATTAGAACAAGTAGGTAGGAATAAATTAGTAAAGTGCATGAAGGGTTTCTAATGTGTTAGGCTTAGAAATTCCAACATGGTATCAAAGCGTGGTTGCAGATCACATGAGAACTGAGGACATCAGCCGAACAGAGCAGCGGTAGCAGAAAACAATTGTCTCGAGTGACAAAAGCTATTCCTAGCAGAGTAGCAGCTTGGAAGGGGTGACGCAGTGCTTGCGTCATCAAGATTGAGCCAGGAAGAGGCAGAGGGAGGCAAAGGTAGGCTCGCGCAGAACCCAGGAG
The DNA here is from genome assembly GCA_000404065.3 of Pinus taeda. Lineage (NCBI taxonomy): Eukaryota > Viridiplantae > Streptophyta > Pinopsida > Pinales > Pinaceae > Pinus > Pinus taeda. The sequence continues at coordinate 9,373 of APFE031042143.1, forward strand.
GGCTGACGCAGTTGGCTGAGGAGGTTGATTTGCCAGTGTTGAGATTGCGCAGAGACTAGTAGCTCTAACCTTCAGTTTGCTGGGGTTTAGGAGGCTGTGGGTCAGTTTTAGAGTGGAGTTGGTGGGGTACTGTAGTCAGAAGAATATCTAACAGGGCAAGACCAAGGTAGAGGGAGTTGCTGCCGAGGTGGATTTCTAGCCAAGGAATCCAGATCAGTGTTGCAGTTGCACAAATGATTGGAGAGGGGCATCTCGACATTGGCAGAAGGGTTTCCAGGAGGGAAATCGAGGCTCAGAGGAGTCATACCAAGAACTTCCAGGAGGGAAGTAGAGGAGCAGCGAAATGGCACTACACAGAGTAAGAAATGAGGACAGACTGGAAGGAGCCTCAAACTTTGTAGTCTGGAAGGCCATAATCTTATCTGTACTAGATAAGAATCGTGTTAAGCACTTCGCCTTGAGGACGATAGCTATCCCCGTTGACCTGGCTGATAACGACAGGTACAAGGATGCAATGGCGAGGGCTAAGAGTATCATCCTTGACGGGGTCAAGGATCATATAGTACCACATATTGTCGAGAAGAACACGACACAGGGGATGTGGGAGACCCTGACCAAGTTATATTAGCATACTTCCATGCAGAGGAAGATGCTACTAGAAAATCAGCTGCGATCATACTAGATGAAGAAGGGAGAACAGATCGACCCATTCCTCAATCGATTGAAGGAGATCCGAGATTAGCTGACTTCCATAGGGGCAATGCCGGATACAGATTTGATGGTGAGAACAACCCTAAATGCAGTCTCAGAAGACTGGGAAGTGTTTGTCCAGAGCATACTGGGCAGGGCGACCCTTCCAGATTGGGATGAAATGTGGGTTGCTCTTTGCCAAGAAGAGATCAGAACGCTGAGCGAGGTGGGAAGCAGCGGCAAGGGGATCAGAATCAAGAAGGAGGAGGAGGAAGATGTTGCCCTAGCATCTGAGGGAAAGCAGGAGAAATGGAAGAAGAAGGACCTCTCCAAGGTCAAATGCTTCCACTGTGGGGAGCTGGGTCATTATGTGACCCAGTGTCCAAGGAAGAAGAGTAAGGGAGAAGTCTCCAAGACCAAGGCAGCGCCAGCAAGGGCAAAGAAGGAAGTGGGGACAGATGATGATTGTGCCATGAGTGTTCATGTTCCACTTTAGAAGAAGTGGGGAGACATTGAGCTGTAGTTAGGAGGACTACAAGCGATGAGGGGCAGGATCCTCGAGGTACCTAGCCTCTTGGATTAGACCTTGCTACGGGAGCCCCGAAGAGGAGTAGCAATACTGGCGATGTTAGTAGAGACGGATGTGGATGGAGCGACAGAAAGTTGAGAGAGTGATTAGAGTTGTAGTTGAGGGGTAGGGAATACAGAAGCAAAGAGGTAGAGATAGCACCGGGAAGATCAGCGCAGTAGCTAGAGAGAGGGACGTAGAAGCAGCCAAGGGTTCGCGCAGAGGCAACCAGGGCTCACGTAAAGGTAGCCAGGAGCTGCGCGATGCCTCACAGGGCTAGCATGGGTGATGGAGAGGGCCAGAGGGTTGACACAGGCCAAGCTGGAGTGACGATGGGTTAACGCAGGGCCAGAGAGAGGCTGACGCAGTCCCTAGAGGCTGACGTTGGGGTTTGGTGGGGCAAATTGGAGCTGTGGCGTTGTTGGAGTGTTTATCCGGGGTTTCAGTAAGAATATTTGCTTTCGAGTAGAGAGGTACTACTGGTGAGATTCTTTCTCTATTGGGTGAGTCGGATTTGGCACCGAGATTGTATTCTGAAACTGTTTAATAAATCAAATCGTCAGATAGCTGCACCGATTTTCCCG
>APFE031042147.1:0-11345 GCA_000404065.3 Pinus taeda
ACTTACAAGCCCAAAATGCACTAAATTGCCAAAAAAATTTATGAATGACCCTAAAGGTGGGAGAGGTAGCTCAAATACCTTCATCATTGGCGTTTAAACTTGAAGGGGAATGTTATTATGACAACCATGAAATCAAATGCAAAATTTTTAAAAGTAAAACAAATATGATATAAAGAAGGTCAAGAAAGCTAGGGTTTTGCTACAGTAACTTTATTGCTAAAGCATGCTCCTACCCTACCTCTATCAGCTAATCCCCTTATAGCATTTTCCCCTAATAATCACCCTAGCTCCACTGTAATCATATCGATTTGTCCCCTCTATTCCTATGGCTCAAAACATCCAAACCATACCCCATCAACACCATACTCAAACACTCCCAAATCCGTGATAAATTTCTCCTTTTAAACCCCTGTTCCTCTTTTCATCATTCCCCTCCTAAACTCCCTTGTTTTATTGTCCCCTTGGTGACAGGTTTGCAGAGCATCTATTAGTTCAGTGGTTTCAGAGTGCAGCAAAGAAATTGAGGGTACAAACAGCAGTAATGGCCTTGGAAACTGCATCAAATTATGAGGGGGAAACCCACAGTGATACAGCTTCAGGAGAACAAGCTCCCCGGAGACCTAGGAGTGGCAGACATGTCACGGATGAACCAAAAACCCTCACAGAGTTACAGGCATGCCCTCTCACTATGTCTTGTTTCCAGTACTCGGCATGTTTCAAATTTTGTGAGAGGGTGGCAAATGTCACGATTCATCATGAGTTGGTTTGCCTCTTTGCACTTCACCTACAGGGAGGACACTCTATCTTGGGAGGGGTCACTTTCACATTGACGCCCGAAACCATATCAGTGGCAATAAGCATACCAAATGTTCGAGAAGAGTGGCACAAGAAGATGAAGGTGGAGAGGGAACTTTATGAGCCTTATATAAAAGCGAGTTGTTTGAGTTAGCTCACAAGACTTTTCCCATTCAGATTTTTGAGAGATGATTATGCTCCTCTCATGAGATTGATCATGAAATACTTTAGTTGTGAGGGGAGGTTTTCTCACCTTTATGCCTATCACAAGGGGTGTGTATGATGAACCTCCCATTCTTCATTTGTGGGAAAATAGAAAGGATGAGAAAATTCATGCACCACAAAACCCCTCGGCAGCAGCTCAACAACGTATATCACTTTGCTCTTATCCAGATTTTGGTGGTCCATCGGTTGAGATTGCAGGGCATTGCTTGGGAGGACTTCATCTCCCGTGACTTCTTCACCAGTCCATAGGTAGTATCAAAGGAAAAACATGAGATAGTGGGTACTTCTCATCAGCATGAGCACCATGAGACCAGTGTGGTGCCATTTTCCATCACATATCAGAGAGGCTATCCAAAAGGCACTAGGCCTTTGTTTGTAGCAGCAAAGCAAGTGTTATCTCCACCTAGGGTGGAATGGGCATCGCTTCCGGCATCGAAGACACAGGAAGAGGATAGAGGAAAGGAGCCAATGCATGAGGATGGGCCTTCGGGTGAGCCATAAGGTGCTCAAGAGACCGGTGTCATCCTCATTACGGATGAAGATACAAAGGCAGAAAATGCCAAACTTAGGATGATTATTCAGGAGCAAGACACATAAATCAAAAACTTGATACTCAATTTCGAGAGGTCTAGATGGGTCATCAACTATCTAGAGTAGAGGAGAAAACAGCTGGAATATCAGCATGTGATCAAGGAGCTACAGAACATCCATGAGGGTCGCCTAACTACCGAGCAGAGGAGGATTGAATTCACTTCATTGGAGCAACAGGTTATGGATGATCGTGAGTCTGTTCTTGAGAGATTCAACATGCACCTGGACAAAATTTTGAAAAGGCCGACAAAGACAACACACTGCTGAGACACATGGCTCTTCATTACAGGGCACGAAACTTGAAATTTAGAGCCCGAATAAGGAGTTTGAAAGCAAAACTGAGGAAAGCCACAAAAAGGGAAAAAATAGCAAAAGAGAAAGATAGGCTTAGGGTCTTGGCTGAGGCCTCCTTGACTCACCAAAGCACCCCATAGAGAACTTCCAGCCCAAATCTCAAAAACTTTGGGCATATTTTGGTCACACGGAAATTTTTTGGGCGAAAAACAGGGATTTTCTCCCTGTGCTAAAATTATAGCTCTCCAACCAAGAAAAGGTTTGCATTTTTGGATTCACCATCGAAAAATACATCTACTCGTGCTCGGGTTAGAAATTTTGATAAGTGTTGGGTCTCCTAAAGTTCAAAAAACTCTCAAAAATGGCCTTTCCGCCACTTTTTGGACACACAGAAAGCAGTCTTGGGAGAATTAAGATTTGGAGGGGCAAATGAACTTCAAATTCAAAAATTCTAGTGGGGTTAGAAAGAAGACAAGCCAAGATTTCCTATAATCCCACTTGGGCACATTTTTCACACCTAGAAGTGCCCCAAAATAGGCCCCAAAGTAGCGTGACGCACAGAGAAATTGGCGCTGCACACAGAGGAAAAATTGCCAATTTGCTTCCATTTCACGAAATTTTGGTTCAAGACTTCTCCAAGTGGGCCCGCTCATCTACACTTCAGTTTTTGGCACCAAAGGTGGAATTTAAAATGTTTTTTCTCTATATTTGCTTCTATCCAAGTGGCGAAGGAAGGCAAATAGTCACCCCAAAGCCAAATGTCATATTTGCAGCGCTGCACCTGTAGGTGATGGTTGGCTCTCCATCTCCATTTCGAAATGATTTGAGTAACTTCCCAACCCCTAGGCGTTCTATCTCTTCCTCAAACATTCTATATATTGTATGCAAGTTATTTGCAAAGGGTTGGTTGGCTTGTAACTTCTGGGAGACTGTGGGAAAGAAACTTTGTTTCTGCATTGTATATTTTTACAGTGACTTAATGAAAGGCAGCGACTCTGTTTCATGAGATTCCTGTGGTTGTGAGTATAGAAAGTGTTTCTCTTACATTTCATATGTATCTTGTTATGTTTTGTATTCCATTTCACATTCATTTCTGGTGAAATTTTTTGAGTTAGATCAGGTAGAATTCAATTCTATTGCTCTACGTGTGGGAAAATTTCATATACAGTATTCATTTTTTTGTTTGAAAAGGATCCATGTCGCCCATGCCCTTTTCAACTTCTTAATCATTCTCTCCATTTCTTTGTTATGTTCCATAGTTTCATTTCATATCCATCTCTCGTGAAATTTTTTGAGTGAGATCAAGTAGAATTCAATTCTATTGCTCTACCTGTGGGAAAATTTCATATGCATTGTTCATTCTTCTGTTTGAAAAGGATTCATGTCGTCCATGCCCTTTTCAACTTCTTAATCAATCTTTCCATCCCGCCACATTTTAAAACTAAATTGCTATTCTTTTATCCTACCTTTCCTCACGAAATAATCTATGCCTTCATTTTAGGTTCTCTGTTCATTGAGGTCCAGTGGTCCCATAATATCCGAGAAATACATTCATTCATAAAAATCACTCCTTGTTTTCATTTCCACTTACTAGCTTAAGACAAATAGTTCATTGTAAGTCATCTCAGTCCTTCTCATTCATCTATTCACTTAGTGTGACCCAGAGAGAGCCCTCTCCTGTTCTGGTAGGGCTAGCTACGAGACTGAGCTTGGTTTGTGGTTACCCTGAATTTTGCCTTCCTTCAGCCTGAGGGGATTTAGGTGCTAACACTACAAACCCATTACATAATGTTAAGAGGGTATATTTATTTTTCACCTCTTTCCATAAGTTGTCTCATGTTATTATGAGCAAGCTGAGTTTTTCTCCAAGAGTCGTTACAAATATGTTCAAATCATTCATGCCCGAGCCTCCCCATTTTTTGGGATTTCCACTTCTTTCCCATTTCACCAAGGCAAATGTCCTTCTAACATGCTTCCCTATCCATAAGAATCTGCAACATATTTATTGTATTATGTTGGTGATGCCTTTTGGTATTGAGGCCATAGCCATCCACATATAGCCTTGGTGATGCCTTTTGGTATCGAGGCCAGAGCCAACCACATATAGCCTATAGTACTAATCTACCTGCTCTAGATAGCCATCTCTCATGCCAAATGCTGATGCATCCTTCAATTTTTTCAATGAGCCAATACCAATCTGCTATACGATAATCATTTCGTTTGAGTATGAAGCCGACATACTTGAGGCTCACTTCAATTTCTAGTTGAGTGAATTGAAATTGTTGTAGAGCATATCTTTTTCATTTACTGAACATCATATAGGCATAATGGTAGATATATTGTAATTGGGAATCATTCTTGTAGCTTTACAAAGGAGGGACATAATATTCTTGAAACAAATAGTGTCATGAATGGCTCCATCTAATAATATTAGTACATCATCGCCAAATAAAATATGAGTAAGATAGTATACATCTATCGTTTTGACCCCAAATAATGACCTGTATGCTCGGGAATTAAATATGATCCTACTTAATCCTTCCATGATGAGGAAAAATAAGAGGGGAGATAATGGACACCCTTGTGTGAGGCCGTGCTCAATGTGGGAAGCCAAGGTGGGTAAGGGTAAGTTGAAGTTACGTCTAGCATGCTCTTTCAAAAGCTTTAGAAAGGTCGACATTGAGAATGATGCTTTTACGGTTCTTGAGCTTAATGAAGTGTAGACCTTCTTATGTAGTACCAATGGCTTCATTGATCTGTCTAAGACTGAGGAATGCAAACCTCTCCTTGGGAATCTCCTTTGATATGATGGGCTTGATGCAAATAGCAATGATTTTGGATATGATTTTGTATATGCAATTGCATAAGGATATAGTTCGATAGTCATCAAGTTTTTGGGGGTTATCAACCTTGGGGATGAGTACTATAAATGTAGAATTAAACCCCTTGTCTTTTTTGAAGCACTTTAGTACAACGTCAATCTCCCGTAGGGTGACCAATTTTTTCAAGTTCTCCACATCCTCCTCACTCACGAATCGAGGCACTTTGTCCTAGCAATAGGTAGAACTTCTTCTATGGTAGCTTCTCGTGGGGTTCTAAACATTTGGGAGAAATGTCTAGTACCCATATCCACAAGCTCACTTCATTCCATTTTGATCCCTTAAACTCTGAATCATATTGATTAATTTCCTCCCACTCACACATTGCTAGAAGAATTTAGTATTTTCATCGTGAGCGTGTAGCCAAATGGCTCTGCTCTTTAATTTCCAAGTCTATTCTTTCTGTCTCAAGAGTTTAATGTTTTCTTCTTCCAATCTCATAAGTTGATTCTTCCTTTCAATATTTATATCACCTCAATTGTTTGCGCCCTCCATCTCATCAATTCCAGCTTCAATTTTTAGTAGACTAGTATCACCTCTTATCTTTATTCCTTTTGCCCATAGTATGGTGATGTGCTAGCTTCAATTTTTAGTAGAGTAGTATCACCTCTTATCTTTTTTCCTTTTGCCCATAGTATGGTGATGTGCTAGATTCGAGACAATTTGCTAGATATGACTGTAGTCAATGAAGAGTTGATATCTTGGCTATAGTGGATGCAAGATTCCTTTACAATATTATGCAATTCAACTTCCTCAAGAGAGGCAGAGTTGAATTTAAAAGGACTGTTTGGCTTACAATTGGAGTTAATGACTTACCAAAAAAATGGGAAATGATCGAAAATACCCCTACCCCTAGTCCCACCCATTGTCTAATTTTGTCCAAAGGATCCACTAGTGGTGCTTTGATGATGAAACAATCCAATCTTCTCGTGAGTGCGTCCTTGCCAATTCTCCTATTGCATCAAGTAGGCTAGATTTTGGTTGTGTCTATATTCAAGAGACTACGAGAATCCAATAGGTGCTCAAAATATTAAGTGAGGGGATCAGTTTGTGCTGGTGAGCCCCATGATTCAGCATGTCCCAATGAGAAGTTCAGATCTCTGAGAATGATGATATTTTCCTTATCCATAAATGATGAAGTCATCATTTTATCCTTGAATCCCACAAGATTTTGCGAGGATCCATATATATTTATCAAGGAGAGTGGGGTGTCTAGTTTAATAGATGTGATGTGTGCACCCAATACACCTTCACAACCCCAAATATTTTCAATCTTAATAGTTCTATTGTTGAAACCAAAGGAGCATCCCGCTATCGACCTCTAACATCAAGGGTATTGAAGGTCCAACTAGGTAAAATGAATGTCAGTAAAGAGTTGATGGCAACTCCCTCACCCAATGTCTCTTGTAGGAATAATACATTGATCCTTTCAAATTTAAAAAGTCTCCTAAGTACTAATTTTTTGTCTCTGCTCACCAAATCCTTAGCAATTGTAACATGGGCACTTCATGGGGTAAGCAATTCATGGTTTCCCTTTGCTCTAAGAACCAAGTCAATCGATGTGTGTATGCTCATTCCCACCTCAATCCCTTCCCGCTTGATGACCTTAGATATATAGGATTTCCTACCCTTGCAATTTTCTGAGATTTTGGGGGAGGGTGGTCACTGAGGCCAAATGTATGATGTGGCTTGGGGTGGGAAAGGGATCAAAGATTATATCTATGATGGTAGTTATTGCATGGCTATTCATCACATTCAGTATGTAATGAGAGTTTACCCTCAATTGTGGTAGGATCAGTGGCCATATTTGTCTCATGGACCGTAGCAACAAGAAATGTGATGGGACTCAAATTGCATGCAAATAAAGCCAAACTCGATGCAACAACTAATAAATGGGCATATTCAGAATTTAAAACATGACAAGATATGGGAGGAGAGGATATGAGACTACCGAGATTTTGACTAGTGCCCATTATCATCTGGTTGTTGAGGAGTCTTCAGATTCTCTCTCCCCTCCCTCGGGGTTCAGTTGATGCATTTTGTGTAGGAGTCAATCCAATATCCAATTTTGTCTATGTGCCCATTATCATGTGTCTTTTAGGGCACTTGATGGAATAGTTGTGATCAACTGGTAGTATTTATACAAGTAACAGACTTCTGCACAGGAATGGTACACCCTCCTAATTTAGGATCTACCATGTGATGAGCTCCCTATATTGCAAGTGGAGACTTTCTACTAGCCCTTCTCTCATATTGAGATGTACCAAAATTCTAGCAATGGCAATGTTGTTAGACTCAATGTATGATCTATCATGGTCTAGGTATATCCCAATATCTTCCCCAATGCACCTCAATACATTCCAAGACCATAATTGTTGAGGTAGTCCTTGTAAAGGAATCCTAAGTTCTCTATGCAAATTGTTGAGGTAGTCCTTGTAAAAGAACCCTAAGTTCTCTATGCAAAATGTGGCTTCTTGGTGACCAAGTAAACTCCCAACTTCCATGCATGTTTCTCAAGAACCACATGTTTGATGCACATGTTGTTCATATTCCCAATGTGGCAACTCAAAAGGAGACGTTATTTTGAGTGAGTAATGGTTTAGGCAGCTAGTCATGTAAATTGTATATGTAATCGGAAGTGGAAGTGGTTGCTAGGGTCGGTTGTAAAAGCCCTAGGTCATCCACGTTGGTCACACCATCCTCCATATCAATTGTATATGAAATTGGAAGTGGTTGCTCGGGTAAGTTGTAGAAGCCCTAGGTCATCGAGGTTGGCCACACCATCCTCCATATCAGATATAAATGCCGCAAAGTGGACATAGAGTTCGTGGCGTTCTCAAGTGTTTGCGTTGTTGGACCTTGAGGTGGATCAACCCTTCAAATTGGTGTTGTATCCATCAAGTCTCATGAATAGTCAGCCAGCTCTTTCTCCAAGCAAACACATTTGTTTACCGTTGTTCTCATGGAAATGCTTAGAAAATGTGGATGCCTTCTTCCCACAAAAAATTGTGGCCAAATATTCTAGAAAGTACTCTTGCTGGTAAGTTATCCTTTCACAACTTGTTGCCACTCCACTCAACTGTTCCAATATTGCTAGCCCCATCCAAGTGTGTATGGTGACCAAAGTTCCAGGGTGCTGTAGTAGCCACTTTTGTCTAATTTCAGGTAGTCCCTAGGTTTAGGCTGTGATTCTAGGGTTTTTCCTGAGCAAGAGAGCCATCATTTATGCAATGCATGCTACAGTAGACAGAGGTTTATATTGGTGCTTGAAGCTTGGGACAGCTTGTGGATTTGAGTCAAATTTAGAGAATACAAGTGGGATGTATAATATAACTTCTCCATGGGCAAGGTGAGGGGAGCAGGCTCCAGCAGCATAGCCTTAATGGCGCTAGTTGGGAGCTGTCACTTTGATGAGGCCAGTGCAATGAATAAAGCATGACAGAGCTGTCACTTTGATGAGGCCAGTGCAATGAATAAAGCATGACATCATAATAAAAGTCATGAATTTCCACCCTGGTTGACTGCATGGAGGACGTCTATACAAGGTAAGCAAGGCCATTATTCTAGACGCCCAGGTTTGTGACTGAAACGAGATTCTGCAGTTGTCAACATTGCCGGAGGCTTTGGAGATAGGGTGGAGGAAGAATTACAATTCTCTACCCACAGGGAGAATGAGGAGATTATTAGTGAGCTAGGTTACATTTTTGTCACTATTAAAAATGAACACTAAAAACAAAAAATAAGATTAAAAACAAAAAAAAATGAAGATTAAAACCGAAAAACTTAACTAAAAACACATAAATTTTATTTTGTATCAGTGGCCAGAAACCTGGAATAAACACACAAATCTAATTGTTCGCAGATCTAATTGTGCAGCTAACTATTCAATTTACACATTTCACTCTAATTAACTTAATCTCATCTTGCTTATTATTTTTGGAATAAAGAATAAACCAATTAATCTACGTCTCAACAAACAAAAAAAATTAAAATTAAAAACCAAAAACCTAACAAAAACAAATAAATTTAGTTTGCGTGGCCAGAAACCGGCATTCAACGGATCCAATTGTGCACAGATCTAATTGTGCAGCTAGATATTCAATTGACACATTCTATTCCAATGAACTTAATCTCTAAAGAACACATTGATTCATCGGACAGTATATTATTTTTTAAAGAACCAGACACTTTAGAAAAACAAAACCCTAACAATGGAAAGGCATTATAAAATATGAACAGCTCTTCATTTTATCTCTCAAGAACACATTGATTCATCGGACAGTATATTTTTTTTAAAGAACCAAATAGGTTAGAAAAACAAAACCCTAACCATTGAAAGACATTATAAAATATGAACAGCTCTTCACTTTCAAACCCAAAAAAAAACTCGTTAAAGCAACTGACCTGCTCATCACAGGGAGCCGAAGAGTCCAGCAAGGTGGTAGGATTGATACCAGGTGGTATTACCAACAAATTTGAATGTGGTGTTGGCATACGCGGCCACTCCGTGTTTTCATACGGGGCGGCGTTACGTTGGGAAATATACGACCCACTTCTCGCATCTATGCTCTCAGCAAACCTGCCTCCGAAACCACTAGTTGCATCGATGCTCTCAACAAACCTGCCTCCAAAACCACTAGTTGCATCGATGCTCCAAAACCACCATTTGCATCTACGCTCTCAGAAAACCTGCCTCTGAAACCATCCGTCATACTGATTGGTTCCAGAGAGATGTTGCCAGGGCCAATGATACACCGGTTCACCCTGTCCAAAATAGGTGGAGGATGTACACTGTTATTATTATGGTAGTTGCTCGTTATACCCATTGAAAAAATGGAGTTTGAAGCGGGATTATAATCAGAAGGGTTCCGCACGTGTTCCTCCTGATAACTGGAACAAACTGAAATAAGGACAGGTGAGATCCATTCCGGTGTCTGAGAATTAGGGTTGTTGTTCCTTATACCCACTGAAAAGTTTGAGATTGAAGCAGAACTATAATGAGAAGGGGTCCGAACATTAGCCCCATGGTAACTGAAACAATCTGGAATAATACTATGTGAGCTCCATAGTGGTGTCCCTGCAGTATTATATTCATACTTAGCCATTAGTCGTTTTTTCAGGGGAATTGGGTTTTCAAACCAGAGAATGGAGATAACAGAAATGGCAATGGAGATATCAGATAATGGCAAAACAGAAAGCAAAATGGAGAACAGAAATGACGATGGAGATATCAGAGAGGGCAAAGCAGAAAGTAAATTGGAGATAATAGAAATGGCAAAGCAAAGGCAAAAATAGCTCTACCTGCAACGATAAATAACTCACTATTCATTCTCCGTTTTTTAAATAATAATGAATGATTATTTAATATTTATTTTAATTCTTCGTTTTGGGATAATAATTAATGATTTTGTTAATGGTTGGGGAGCTACTTGGATGACTTAGTGGAGGCGATATAAGGAGTTCCTACAAAATCTAGAAGGTTGGGTAGTTAGTTAAAATTCGATACCTGCTTGTAACTATATTTGCATCGGGGTTATAATAAAAAATGTATTCAGATCATGGAAAATAAATAGGCTTTACATTCGGGTTATAATAAAATATTTATCAATTCATGGAATATAAATAGTGGTTATAATAAAAAAATGTATTCACATCATGCAAGATAAATAAGGGTTATATTGTGTTTATAATAATAAATTTAGGGCATCATGGAAAAGAAATAGGATGAATTAGTGAGTGAAGGGACTTAACTATTCAAATTTGTATAAATTGTCTTAAATACTATGCTTGTACATTTTTTTAAATAAATTTAAAATTTAGTAATTTTTTTAGTTTTTATGGTGAATTTTAATAATAACTGATTTTTAAAAATAATATTATACTTAGCAGATTAATATTTTATTTGTTTGATTTTATTTTTATTATATTTATTAATGATTAGTTGAAATTTTTAAAATAAAAATGAATAAAAATAATAAAATCTGAGAATTAATATTTTAAATTTGTTTGGATTGATTTTTATTATATTTATTTAATGAGTTAGTTGAAATTTTAATAAAAATGATTAAAAATAACAAATTTGAGATGTTATTTGTATAGATATTAAATATTAATATTTTATATGTTTGATTTTTTTGTTATATTTATTACTGAGTTAGTTGAAAATTTAAATAAAAATAATTGAAAATAAAAAATTTCATATGTTATTGGTATACATATTAAACTTTAAACAATAGATTTTTTGAGATTCTTAACTGATTTATATATTTAAAAATACATATTTAATTAATAAAATTAATATTAATTAATAACTTATATCAAAAAATAATTATTTAATTTAAAATGATTAATATTATAAAATATAGACTTATTTTATTATATAGATGAAATATTTTTTTTCACTATATATTTTTGAGTTACTTTTAACCAAAATCCAACTTTAAGTTTGAGTTTAACTTGTTTAATATGTAGAATTTTAGGGTTAAAGAGATTTTCAAGGTGCTAAATGTATTTGGCATTCAAAAAAATATTTTAAATAACAAAAAATTACTATATTTCTTA
>APFE031042149.1:36329-73684 GCA_000404065.3 Pinus taeda
ACTTAGAGGATCTGATGCATTGAGGAGCTGAGGTCAGAGACTTTGATGCAGGATGGGGTGCATATTTTCAAGTACATGCATGGGACATGGCTTGGAAGAGTGACTTGATGTGGAGGATCGATATGAGACACTTTGGAGTGATGGGGTTACGACAATGATGATGCCTTGGTGGCAACACTTGGGCATGGGTTGAGCCGAGACTCAACTACCTTGGACAGCATGTTGCAGATGAGATGAGGGCTACTTCATGGACCTGAGCATGGCTTACTTGTATGAAGATGGATTCTTGATCGAGTTGATGAAGTGACAGGATGTTTTGAGAAATCACTGATGGTGGAATGAGGATGTGCATTTTCATGGTTTGAGCGTGACAGTTGCACTGACCATCCGACTAGTTCAGACATGGGGGTTAACAGTGTGCAAAGATGTGTTAGCATTATGTTGGAGTATCATGGCAGTGGTTCACATGGGGACGACACATGATGAGGTCGACACGATATGTTGCAGTGAGCATGTAGCTTGAGATGGAGGGACCAGCGTTCCACGATGGGGAGTAGCATGTAGAGATTGTGACAGTATGGTCGATAGTCATGGATTGAGAGGATTTCCGATATATGACATACTGATGGTGTGTATACCTTGGTATGGTGATCTTGGTGACAAATGGTTGCCGGGATGAGATATTGTCGAGGACGACAATGACTTTCAGTGGGGGAGGATGTCAGGACTTACGGTTCGTGCAACGGGCAGGGCGACTCCACCATGCGAAGTGCGTGTGAAACATGAAACGAAATGAACTTTGGGCGAGTTTATAATGTGTTGGATGAGTTGAGGGGGCGGTCCCATGAGTTGGGCGGGCCGACCATCCTCCGGGCAAGACAACACATTATGAACGAGTCGGCCAGGCGTTTGGTGTGGGTCGGTCGAGTGACACAACCCGCCACCCGCCTGTATATATTGGAGGGCGTTTGGAGGCAACGACCATCAAGCATTTGATCAACAAGTTCGAACATGGAGTTCTGAAGTGTGTGGATGAGCCCGCATGACGGGCGGAACTCGAATGAGAACTCGTTCAGAAAAGTCGTTCGGACAGTCGTTCGGGAAAATCGTTCGGACGGTCGTTCGAGAAACTCGTTCGGACAGTCATTCGAGAAACTCGTTCGGACAGTCGTTCAAAAAACTCGTTCGCGCAGTCGTTCGGAAAAGTCGTTCAGGAAGGTCGTTCAGGCAGGTCGTTCAGGCAGGTCGTTCGAACAGTCGTTCGCGCAGGTCGTTCAGGCAGGTCGTTCGGACAGTCGTTCGGGCAGGTCGTTCAGACAGTCGTTCGGGCAGGTCGTTCAGGCAGGTCGTTCGGACAGTCGTTCGGGCAGGTCGTTCAGGAAGGTCGTTTGGACAGTCGTTCGGGCAGGTCGTTTGGGAGGTCGTTCGGGAAGTCGCTCGGGCGACCCGGGCGAGGTCGTGTGGTGACCCGGGTGAGGTCGTTCGGGTGACCCGGGCGAGGTCGTGTGGCGACCCGGGTGAGGTCATTCGGGCGAACCGGGTGAAGTCGTGTGGCAACCCGGGTGAAGTCGTGCGGCGACTTGGGCGAAGTTGGACGTGCGGACGGGCGGACGGGCGGCCGGGTGAGGGCGCGCCGTGCACGACGAAACGGTGAAGTGTTGAGATTGTGAACGAAGGTGTGTCTCGGGTTGGAGGCACCTGTGTGTGGCAACTTGGAGGCGCGCTCGAGTTGGGCAAACGACACGACGATGCGACGAGGTGAATGAAGGGTTGGTGAGTTGTGCGGTGACCGTGCGGAGTGCTCACGAGCTGGGCAACCGAGTTTGCTGAAGTTGTGAAAATTTGGCTAAGTGTAAATTTGGGGTTTCCCAAAATTTAACTTGTGCATTGTAAAAAACGAAAGATTGTATAATATATTGTTGGGTAGACTCATATTGCAGGGAGTTGCCCCTCCTTTTATACTGTTGCATTTCTCTTATATAATATTGTGGATAATGAATGTGTATGGGTGTTCATTGGTATAAAGGATAACATAATAATACTTGGTTGAGAATCACAAACTAAGTAGGAGAAAGTGAATTAGGCTTAGTCCATGTGCACGAGTATTGTTAAAAAAAAAGTGTTCATTGATACCCCATCTCGCCGGTACGGTTGAAAGACCACCGTAGGTTTGGGGGCATGACACCCACGATCATATCGTTGTTGTCATCCTTGGTGGAGCGCACTCTCGCCAGAAACGAGGGGCTTGCGGCCTCTTACAGCTCCACCTCTTTGCCTCCCAAATACCGCATGTTCGACGGTGTGCAGGCGCCAGACATGTCTGTAGAGCGGTATCTGGAGAGGATTTTAAAGTATATTAACAGCAGCTCTTCTGTGTTTGTGACAGGCTATACTTACATCGACCGCCTCATTCAATTCCATCCTCAATTTCGTATTACGTATGCCAACGTCCACAGGCTGCTCATTACTACTGTCATGGTCGCCTCCAAGTTCCTCGAAGACCTGTAAGCCAATCCTCTATCCAATGCTCTGATTTCTTGTTTTTATAAAACCTGTTATTTTGAAACATTAGCCTCAACATTTTAATATCGGTTTTGATTTTGTGAGCAGGAATTACAGGAATACGTATTACGCGAGAGTAGGAGGGGTGAGCGGCGAAGAAATACATAGAATGGAGATGGAATTCTTGTTTCTGATGGGCTTCAAAGTTGCAGGTGAGTGTGGATGTGTTCAATAGTTATTGCAGGCATCTGGAGAGAAAGGTGGCGTTGGGAGGGGGATTCCAAATAGAGAGAACCCTTCTTCGATTCGTTTCTTCTGATGCCACGCTACAGAAACTCCAATGCCGCGCGACATAAAAGGTATCGCGGGGCTTCCAATTTGACAAAAACAAATATTGCAGACTCATTTGTGCAGACAGACTGTAAAAGGATTCTAATTGTAGATTTAATTATGGAGAGAAGCAAAGGGCGTGAAGGAAAGCTGTCAATCATGGCAGATAAGTGCGTCAAATTCTGTACATATAGTTGGTCGCTTTGGTGTACCATAACCCATAGTGTGTATTAACCCATACCCCAAATTGACAATACAAATGGGATTGGAGACGCTGAAACCAGCGGCGATTTTCAATCTGATAACGGGGCATCGGAAAAGAGCTCGGTAACCATATTCATCTGTATTCTAATCTCTGCAGTATAAATATAAAGATTTTAACCCATAAGTGTAAATATAAGGATTTTAAACCATAAGTGTAAATATAAGGACTTTAATGCACATTGATATTTTTTTTTAAACGGATTCTCGGAATAACATTTTAATAAAATGCTCGATGGTAATTGATGGTTAGCACTAACATTATTCTGCCTGACGCATTGGGTTTTAAAGTCAAATTAAAAAGGTCGATGGTAATTAATGTTTGTCACTAACATTATTATTATCCCTGCGTGACAGATGCATTGGGTTATAACGTCAAAAATATGGGTTCTGACAGACTCATTGAGTTTTTAAGTTAAACCCATATTATCTGTGTGACTGATGTATTGGGTTTTTTTAAGTCAAATTCATATTGGTTTAAGTTTGCGTTTTCACGTCAAACCCATATTATCACACTCTCTGTGACTGATGTATTAGATTTTAAGTCAAATTCATATTAGTTTAAGTTTAGATCATGAATATTTGTACATTTTTTAATTTAAGGTATATAGGTTACAATGATAACCAAAGTATATAGGTTACATCACTTTGCAAGCTAGGCATTTATTTATGACAACCTGGCGGCTTCCCCAAGGAATAATCAATTACAATTTGACATTGTTATCATTTAACAAATGCATTTTGGTATCAACAAAATTTGGATTAAAGACACCTGTGATCGTTCAGTTGGGCATCAGGGCACAAATCACATGCCATCGACACATTTAACAAAGGCATTTTGGTAACATCAAAACCTGGATTAAACACATATGCGTTTTGTTAATAATAGACAGTCTTGTGGTGGATTGATTTCTAATTGGACATGTATTAATGATGATTTGCTAAGATTGTCTTACTGAATTTCTAATGCAGTTTTCCAAATATGTCAAATGTTGTAGGTTTCGAGATTGTGAACAAGGTTGTATATGTAATGTTTTCTGTTGCTTAATTTGATTATTGGTTTTAAAGTTAGTATAGATGTGTTTAATGTATAGATAAATAAAACATATTTATTAATTATAGTTAAATTTCGATACAATTTTTTTATTATAATTTTTATTAGATTATATGTGTAATGATTAAGATAAATAAAACAGATTTTATATTTATAGGCAAATTACAATACCAAAATTCTTGCCAATAATTTTTTTTTAAAAGTTTACAATTTTACAAGTTGATGGAAGTGTAGAGCACAACAAAAATCCATTTTATGGTTTTATTGGAATTGTTGTAACACACTTTGGGCAAGAGCACGAAGGAAATTGAAGTTATCATAGATGGCCTAGTTTATGGAGCCTAAGGATGCAACATTATTAGCACATTTGAGGCACTATCATTGAAATCTTTGAAATTGTGATATTGTATGTTATTTGTAATATCAGTTTTGTAGTTTCCACTTCATTTGCAGATTGAGATACCTGAAATTCTCTTTGTAATGTGCATAATTTTTCTGTATGCACACAAAATCTACCAACGATGCCAGTCATAAAGCACATTGATAGGAAACCACCTTGATCTCCTCTCGCCCAACACACACACAACATAAAGGAAATTGCTTCATAATACTGAAATTGCAACCTAGCAAGTGACATAAAATAAATTGTTTCGTAGTATTGAAATTGCAACCCAACGCTCTGGATAAAGCAAATTGTTGTGGTAAATTTCACTTGGGTAGGGATTACCGCTATGCTAGTCACCCTTGAGTTAGTATCACTAAACGAGTCTCCTTGTTTTATGTGAAAATGCTAGTAATATTAATTTTACTTTCTTCGAAGCAAGGGTGAGAAACTAAAAGAGACATACCATTCTCAACATTCATGCATACAAAATGCTAATTGAAGGAAATGAACGATACTAATTACAATACGTTCTTCGAAGCAAGGGTGAAAACTAAAAGAGACATGTCATTCTCAACATTCATGCATACAAAATGCTAATTGAAAGAAATGAACGATACTAATTACAATTGGGTATTAAAATCAATAAAATTATTTGATTATTTTAAATCATTTTTCATTTTATCATCACTAAATTTAAAACATCATATTTTTTTTTTTGCATGTGTTACAATTCAAATCAATGTAACTAGTTTCTCTAAATCATCTTTCATTTTATCATATTTAAAATAAATAATATTTCATGTTATATCATTCTTAAAATCAATACATTTACATAATGTCTATATAGTTTATTATTCCTAAAATCATTGTAATTATATCATTTCTCTAAATTAATTTTAATTTTAGTATCATTAAAAACAACATAGTTTATTGCGTTTTGTCATATTATTCTAAAAAGCATTGCATATATTGGATGATTGATATTGCACTCTTTTTAATTTTCATGGTTGGAACAGAAAATAAGATGAAATAATTTAGATATTATATTTGAATGAAAAAAAAATAGATTTATTATCATGGTCATAAACAATATACATGGGATCCAAATAAGAGATCATGGCTACATGACATACACAACGATCCATGTTGAAGTAGATTAAAAGCGTTTGAGATAGTAGTTTTCATCCCAACATTTTTTCCAACCTTTCATCCAAGGATGAGTAGTTGATCTCGACAATGTCCCTTGCTCAGCAGTATTTTCATATCGAGTTGTCTTAGGATTTGATGTGGTTTCCACTATATAAAGATGCATTAAAGCACCTTTCAACTACTTGAAGGAGTATTTTGTCTATCATTCAATAGATTGAAATAAATTTTTAACTTTCAGTAAAGATGGGTGACAACTGCATAGGATGCCCCTTAGGGGTCACTTGAATGTTTAATTAGTTTTTCTCTTTCACTTCTTTACACATGTTCTAAATTTTTCTCTACAAACTAGTCTAATTTTCCCATATTTATGAAAAGAAATGTGGGTGTTCATTCTTTTTATAAATTAAAGTTTTACATTATATTTCTTTTATCAAAATAAATGATTCACTTAATTTAAAATAAGTTAAAATGCCTCTTCTGTAAATGGAATTTTGAGTTTCAAGACAATTCGAGACCAAATTGTAACATCCCTTGGGCAAACTCACACAAAAATGCAGGGAGTTGGAAATTTTTTACTCAAATTACCCACGAGTAATTATCTAAATAACTATTCCAGATTTCCATCCACCACTAGATAAAATGTTCATCAGTACATAGAGTAATTTTTAGTAGAGGAATATTCAGTTGTGTAACTATTAGCAACCACTATTGTAGTATATTAACATAAATTGTATGATGTAACCTTGCATCTATTTCATGATTCCCTTAACCAGATTAATTAACCACATACTTGAAATTATCAACATCACATCAGGTAGGGAATCAACATCGTCAAACTAACACAATAATCAATCACAACGTGGAACATCGATATACCCTAGAAACCCCATAGAGTGAAAACCAACAAACACTTAATTTTATTATTAAACACTCATGAGGGTTTTCAACCCTCACTCAATGGCTTATAAGGGAGTCCATCCCTTAACCATTGAGGGTTTTCACCTCTCACTCAATGATTTATATGGGAGGCCATTCCTTAACCATTGTCATAAAATATTACAATGAACTATCATTAAAATACAACATATTTAGCTAAAATCTATTACAATCATCATGAAAACATTTACCCACAAATCATCGCTCTTTATATCCTTGTGGCATGATTGCTCCATCAGTGGATCATCCTGCAACTCGTACTCATCAGCATGCACCATTATCTCTTTATCTACCACAATGTTAAACATAATTTGTCTTTTGCATAAATCACCATCCTTTCCTATCATTTTTGTCATCAACAAGATTTGGTAACATGATTAGATAAAGTATTAATCAATCAATAATTAGTCTCTAAAAGTGATCTTTTAACATCTATTCATGTGAATACATGAGATGTAAATATAATATCACAACATGCTTCTTCTAACAGCATTGTGCATGTATAAAAAAATAATTATCAAGAATGTCAAAATAATTACCACGTTACTATGATCATTATCGCACCAACACACATTCATATCCAAAGGAAACCACTGTAACCATCCATCTTTACCATGTTACTATGATCATTATCGCACCAACACATGTTGATATCCAAAGGAAACCACTGTAACCATCCATTTCATTTAAAGGATACTAGCAACTTATCTTTGTTTTTTCGTGCATGTAATTAGATAAAAACTCATTCAAAGAGAGCTATCCCCTTAGCTTCTTATTTGTGCATGTAACTAAGTAATCTTTCTAATACAATAAATATTATTATAATACATAAAAATGCATGCCTGCTTCCACGGGGAAGCTAGC
Source organism: Pinus taeda (assembly GCA_000404065.3). Taxonomy (NCBI): domain Eukaryota; kingdom Viridiplantae; phylum Streptophyta; class Pinopsida; order Pinales; family Pinaceae; genus Pinus; species Pinus taeda. The sequence continues at coordinate 43,811 of APFE031042149.1, forward strand.
ATGATCGACATCATTATTGTGCATGCAAATGCAAGTCCCTTTTCGAAAAGCATCTTTCCCAAGATAGATCTATTTACAAAATCTATTGTATGCACAAAGACACGTGTTGTTCTAAAATAAAACTAATGTGTTAGTCATTATTTCTTGTATGTGGATATATATATATTTTACAAAGGAAAGCTAGTGCATTTATTGCATGTAATTACTTGTTTTCCTTTCGAGGATCTAACATAATAATTACTCTTTTCTGCACACAAATCCTTGTTTTTGTTTAAAAGATCTAACACAATAGTTTTACAAATTGATGTTTCTCTTTAAAAGTTCTAACACAATAGTTCTATTTTCGTGCATGTAAAGAAAATCTTTCTTTTGAGGAATCCTATCGCAATTTGAGTATTCCTTATACATGCAATACATATATCTTCCCCAAGGAATCTATCAAAATTAAAAATATACCCCTTTGCAATGAATTAGCACTATGACTATTATTCTTGCATAGAAATACACTATATGAATACATAATATTTCTCATAATAGTTGTTATTTTAGCGTGGAACCATAACCTATTCCAAGGGAACTATCATTATAGGTATTATAATTCCAAAAGAAATTGACACCATAATCTTATCTAAGGGAACTATCATTATAGGTATTATACTTCCAAAATAAATTGACATAATAGCTATGACACTTGCATACAACTACATGTTTTTTCCAACACAAATTTGATATTCAATACATGGTCTTTTGCAAAAGAATATTTTTCAAGAGAAAACTAATTCAACATATTTTCCTTTCAAGATATAATATGTATTTATGTCTTTTGCTTGCAAGATTCACATGCAATAATTTTTTTAAAGAATCTTTTTCAAGAGAAAACTAATTCAACATATTTTCCTTTCAATATATGATATGTATTTATGTCTTTTACTTGCAAGATTCACATGCAATAATCATTTCAAAAGAATAGTAAAATAAATATATACATACTTCTTCCGAAGAAAAATCAAAAGCATATTAGTTAACTTTTCAAACATGCACATACATGTTTCTTTTCCAAGAAACCAAATGCATATCTCTTTTCAAGAAACTCATCAAAATCATATTAGTTAACTTTTCAAGAATGCACACATGCATGTTTCTTTTCCAAGAAACCAAATGCATATCTCTTTTCAAGGAACTCCAACACAATAGTGATATTTTTCGTGCATGCAAAGGTCATTTTCCTTTTAAAGAAAATCTACTTAACCATTTCTTTTGTATGCATTCACTTTTCCATAAATGCAATAATGGTTTTTTTCATGTTCTTTTTTTTTGTGTATATTTATATGCGCTCTTTTCAAACAAATAGTTATTTTCTGTGTACCAAACAACACACATTCATTTCAGAAATAGCTAAAATAAACACCTACATTTTCCAAAAACTCTTTCAAAAATTCTATCCAAAAATTAACTCACAATATTCACATATAATGTTGTTAGAGAATGACAAAGTTCTTTATCTGTCTTACACACAAAATTAACATGTAATCCTTTGAATAGATACTAATCTCATGCCAATGTAATTCTTTTACCGCAAATGAAAATTCCTTTTTAAATGAAATCTAACAAACATATGCATATCCTTATTAAATACAATCAGAAAAATACTTATATTTATTTCTTTTGACGTGAACTCCTCTCCTCTCCTTTCTACACTTATCTACATATGTACATTCGCATTGCTCTTCTACAACAATGTCTTCTTTCAGCAGCAATTATGAAATTTTAGGAAGAAAGAGGAAAGCTACCAGAGTTTCATTGCTCATAAATCTCATTATTCCATTCCTAGCAAGAACACTTTGTTTCCCTCTCCAAATAGTTGAATTGTTGTGCCAACATAAACCTGATTTAACATTCGTGCAACAAAATTTTGTAACGAATTGGACGAAATCCCTCGGATGGCCTTCATCCTAGATTTCATATGAGATTCGCCCTCACAATTGATTAATATTATGGTTCACCACAAATCACTGCCAAAAAAAACTAAATACCACCAATAGATCTACAAACTCAATAAAAAAAATAAAGGATTTACGAAGGGAAGCCATCTGGATGAGTTTTAGGAAAATTCAATCTTTTTTCCTACAGAACCTGGCTTGGAGGTTTCAAATAGTGAATAAGGTAATTATTGGACTTGACCCTATATCGGGTGGGGGAGATGATATAAATATAACAAGACAACTAAGGGAATTTTTCCATCAAAAGGGGTATTTTACATGGAACCAACTCATCTCAGATTGGCAGGGGCCTTTCCCCATCTAGAAATCTGCTTCGTCAATGGGCTTAAAAGATTCATTAGTTCAACAGTGGACTCAGATCCAGTGGATTATAAGGAACAGAGGAATCTGAAGAAATGAAGCCGAGGATATTCTTATCTGGAAGGGGAATGGTGGAAAGGCAATGGCTATTGTAAAAGATATCTTCTCAACTCTCATCATGTTTCAATCTTCACAATCACTTAGCATTTATCCCTTATCTTCATGGAAAACTGGAAGCCCTCATAAAATCATCATTTTTTCCTAGTTAGTATTCCATAACAAAAATCTAACGTGGGAAAACTTGCAAAAGAGGAACTGGTCAGGCCTTGGAATATGTTTAAGTTGTAGAGCAGAGGATGAAAACAACCTTCACATGTTTTTGCTTTGCATTCACTCTATCCAGCTTTGGAGGAACCTTACTTCCTTTTTTGGTTTCAATTTTGTTCTGCATCCTTCACTAAAAGAAGCTATGTATTGGTGGAGCAACCAGAAAGCAATTTGGAGACCTATTCCTCAACTAGTGTTTTGGTCTATCTGGAAATGGAGAAACAACACTTTGTTCCGGAACAAAAAGGAATCTTTTGGATCCATTTTTGAAAACATCATCACTCTTTATAATTCCATCCCTCTCAAGGTTTCTTAGCATAAATCGAAAAAATCAAAGGAGCAGACAACAAGCCAAATGAATCTCCCAAGAGCTTAGTTTGATGGGGCGGCACAAAATGGTATATGTGCATGTGGGGTTTTCATAGTCATGAAAGAAGATCAACATTTTTCTATATACTAGTATGGGGGAAAAGGAACTAACAACAAGGCCAAGGCTATGGTGCTATCAGGGTTACTATACTTTAGCTTATTCCTAAATATTTCGTCTTTAAAGATCTATGGAGACTACAAAATTATTATTGATCATGTCACAACAAAGAGTATTATGAAAAATCAACACCTTTCTGGATGGATGAACATAATTGACACACTGTGGAAAAGGAGGCAGGATTATTCTATTCATCATGTCAACAAATCCCAGAATACACAAGCTGATGAATTGTCAAAGAGAGGACTCCTAACTCAATTGGGAAATTGGAAAATCGACATAAAAATGGAAGCTGAAACATATTTGATTCAGGACTTTTCTCTACCTGGCTCATAATTCTCTTGTTTCATATCATCTCCCAGGTATGTTTCAATGCAATCTTTTTTGTACATAAGGCATTCTCTAGCCCAGCTAGTAGTATTCGACCTCTATTGAGGTTTTTTTTATCCAGGCAATCAATCTGGTAAAAGCACTGCTTTTTCCCTTTGAAGTATTGCACATGAATATTTCCTCTTCCAGCACACTTGGGTACATTTGGCTTTCAGGCAATTTTGTTTCTCACTATTCCCAATCTGGCTATACAGCCATGTTATTTCTCCCATCTCAGACTATACTCATGTATTTATAGGATTATTGGTTTTTAATACTATCAAGCTTTTTTCGTACTGAAAAAATAAAAATAAAAATAAAATAAAATAAATAAATAAATTTGAAAAACATCAGTAAATTCCAACATATCAATTGCGAGCATATTTCACACAATATTTAAATTAGTTTTGAACCAATTTTAATTCATAAACAACTAAATTAAAAATATAATTATGTTTACAACTGATTCTTGAATCATAATGATAGAAGTAAATATTATTACTTTTTGACAATGCCAAGTAACTATGGGATATTACACAAATTCACCTGGAAAAATGAGACAAATCAAATAAAATTTGTCACACTCTTTGAAGAATTATCACTTTACTTCAGAGCAAAGGGGCCAACGCGGCAAGCCAATTAGCAACAGATTTTTTACCTTAGTTTTTAAAATTATTTTAAAATATGATATTTATATTTAAAACTATGTAAAATTAATTTTATTATAAGTTTATTTTGGTTAATTATTTTGTTCATATATTTGCAAGGTGATAACATCAAATCTAGACACACCAATTTGTATTTACGTGGAATTCATATTTACAAATTTTAAATAAATAACCATTTTAGTGCAAAGTACTTTAATAAAACATTAAATTATTATCAAATTCTTTACATCAATAATTTTATTGTTTGTGCTCGCAATAATTTTTTCTAAAAATGACAGATTTATTTGGAAATATACAGTCTTTTATATATTTCTGACCTTAGTTCATACAAGGATTCCATAATTTCATCTTTTTGTACAAGTTTTCACACAAGTATGAAAGGGTTATACATGTGGTTTCTATTTTTATAACCTTTTTGCTTTTCCTTTAAGCTATTTAGTTTTTGTCATGGCTTGGATTTCTATTTTTATAACATTTTTGCTTAAACAGTTTTTCCCTGAAGCTAAAGAAGTTCAATTTGCCAAGAAAACAAATTTTGAGGAAGTTGCATTCAAGATGGAATATTTGACCAAGCCACCATCACTATAAGATTTTTGATTTGGCAAAAAATTGAAAATAGTGAATATCTTTAGTGAAACATGTGAATCATTGTACTTAGAAAACAAGGGAATTGCTTAGAGAAAAGAACCATCATAAGGAACAAATTGTAAGAGATGACTATTATGAGCAAACATATTTTTTTCTCAGAAGGAAAAAAAAAATCAATTTGAAGCAAGTGGCAAAATTTAAACACTTTATAATTTTTTGAGTTAGTAACTGGAGAACCCACAATAATACCCATATTTTTTCAACGTTTCAAATCCCAACTTTATAATTTGTCACCCTAAAAGAAGCATTCCAAGAAGAAACACTAAAGCTTTCAAAATCATCAGCCGACTACTACAACCACTGGAAACTCCAAAGTCTCTGTATCTTCAAAAATCCACCTATGAGCAATTCCTGAGCTCCTTAGTGTGTTCTCTATCTTACAAGTGAAACTTACTCCACCTGTGAGCAATTCTTGAGCTCCTTAGTGTGTTCTCTATCTTACAAGTGAAACTCCACCTGTGAGCGATTCCTCGTATGAACTGCTTAGTCTGTTCTCTGTCTTACAAGTGAAACTCTAGGCATAGAGAGCGTAGTGCTTCTTTACCAAACGCGGAGAGAACGTAGTGCTTCATTATCAAAAGCAGACAAAGCTTAGTGGCTCCTAAGTGAAAGCCACAAGACACACATTTAATTAATCACATGATGCATTAATTAATCATAGGACGCGCATTTAGTTAATTACACATATGCAGAGAAGCAAAGGACCAGTGGATGGAAGGAAGCGAGGCAGAATGTTGAATGACCATGGCTCCTGTGTCTCAAGATTTCGAGCGGGTGGTATATTCCCATCTCTGACGCAAAGCTATCACTTGGCCACTAGGCATTGAGTGTCCTCTACCAGGATTGCCAACACTAATCTATTTTTTTTCCCATAAACGGTTTCCAATTTTGATCACCTTGGTAGATGGTGTTTGCCATGGTCGGTTCCTTTTCGAACTACATAGCGAACAACTGGGACATGCTGTGACTGATAACCAAAAAAACACTTTATAGATATGTCCCCATCAATTCTATTGTGCCATATTCTCAGGTGTTTGTGTGCTAAAAGTGATTTATGGGTATAATGTTTCTTTTGTTTGCTAGGTTTTGTATTAACGCTGATATATTGTAAATCACCTAGTTTTTTCTGGGTTTAACCCATAGAATGGTCTTCATTATCTCCATGAGTTGTCTCAGAATTTAATTGTTTTCACTATTTGCTTGCTAATTGTGATTTCTGGGTATAATACCCCATTTGTTTGCTGGGTTTTGTATTAACGCTAATATAATGTGATTTTCCTTGTTCTTTTTTCTGGGTTCATCTCATATAATGAAAATTTTTATCCTTACCCTCCTTGAATCCCCACTCTAGGAAATTTTGCACATTCTCATTCTTATATGTATCTCGATATACATTCTTTTGGGTATCATCAAACTCCATTTCTTCCCCCCATCTCCTAGTTCACATGCTCATTTGGAGTGAATCTTGCTACACCAGTTCTTTCGTTCTCGTCTTAGAATGTATCCATACGACTAGCTATAGCACTGTTTTTCTCTATTGGAAAAACTCTTTCATAATCTCTCGGCCTTGCCACTCTATAGGACTCTCTCGGGATGCTGTTGTTGTTGCTGCTGTGATGACAGTTATTTAACTCAAGCATACTAACTCCACATTTCACCTCCCAGGCGTATTCTACATATCCGCCATTATTCCTGTATCCATTCTTCGTGCCCTCTCCGCTGATTTTTCCAGCATTACCCTTCCGAAATCCAACAATTTTCAAAAAATCTTGACCTAGTACCTGACACGCGGATTATGCTGAGTGTTGTATCTCTCCAAATATCTCTGACTTGTCAGAGGTGATCCTGCTTTGCTGACCTCGGATCTCCCCTTCTAACCTTAAAAAATAAAAAAATAAAAAAAATAAAAAAATAAAAATAAAAATTATTCTCCACTCCATATCCCTATTAAATTTCCTGAAATAGCATTATTATATGGCGGTGTCCATTTAAGGTTTTTCTACATTCTCCAACATTCCTAAGGCATTGGGATGTCCTTATTTCTATCTAGGGGAATTCCTAGATATTCCCTGTTCAGGAAGGATCTGCCTTCTCCATCCTCCAAACACATTGCTTTTGTCGTGTCCTCTTCTCGTGGTTGTATTCATCCCTTCTATGTTGTCCATCAATAATGGTAATGACAAACTTTGACACTGCTATCAATGACGACCTCATCCACCTAACCTTGGAAGCCGAACGATCATTTGGCATGACCTCAGCCGCCACATTAGTGGTCGACTAGACTCATGATGGGCCCATTGCTCATGCCAACTGTGCGGCCGACTGGGATTCGGGGGGGGACCACTATCCACGCCATGGAGGCAGGAATCCTCCCTTCATCATCACTTCCACATGGCCTCAATGCGCCACCTTCTCTGCATGCACTTCCACACTTGGGTCACAATCGACGTCCTCGCCACCCCGCCCATGCTAGTAAAATATCTGAACGTGCTCCATGTTTGTATTTTGGATATGAAGACCTCTCTAATAGAATTTCCAGTCTTCAAAATCGCACATTAGTTGGAAAATGGTATTTTTCTGAGATGGATGATCCGACCATGTGTGCTTGGTTGCATTCTAAATGGCATGTTTTTCTGGACTACATGCTAACAGTGGTTAGATTTCTTAATGGTTGGTATAGTTTTCATTTATTATGTCATGAGGATCTGGAGAAGATTTTCAACTCTCCTTGGGTAAATGGTCGTAGCTTTCTTTCCCTGCATTCCTGGTACTTCAGATTTAATCCCTTAAGAAATACTCCACAAAACAATTTAATCTGGGTGAAATTACCATGGCTCCCCATCGAATTTTGGTCACCAAAGACTCTTCAGGATATCGGGGACACTATTGGTAAATTTGTATATGTGGATCCTCGCTGTCTGGGAACTCCTGACAAGTGAGTTGCTTGTATCCTTATCGAAAAAAACTACAGGGGTGGATTTCCTAACCACATATCTATAAGTTGGAATGATTCTATTCTTACACAATGATTGGACTATTGGGGGGTTCCATTCTGCTGCTTAAATTGCCACAGGACTGGTCATCTGTTGGCCCACTACCCCCATCATTGGAGCACTCGCCCTTCTTCTACAATCAGGTTTTGACAAAGCTTCTCGAAAAGGAATATCTTCCAAAGCTCTGGATGCTCATCTCTCGGTGGCTCGGAGACTCCCCCCCATGGGAAAAGTACTCCACATCTCTCAAGTACTCCGACACCCCATTCCCCTCATTTCTCTAAGAAAAATAAATCAATTTCATCGCTTATTCATACTACATCCTTCCCTCTTCCAGATGATGTTGACCTTCACATTACCTCCACCCCTATTAATCTACCTAACCTCAACCTCGATATTCCACCCCCTCCACAAAATGCTCCACCTCAGCGTTCCATAAATGACTCCTTGACAGTGACTCATACTTGTTATGTCCGGGCTATATCATCGCCCCATGCCACTCCCTCAAAATCAGCCTCTTTAAAGCCAAATCCTTCCCTTCCACACCGATCACATCTCCCACAAATTCGGCAGACAGTGATGTGGAATTCCTTCTGCAAAAAAAATATCTGGACATCCGGTCCCTTACCATACACAAACCCTCGAACCCAACTTCTCCCCATATTAGCCCAACATCCGGGGGAAATATTATTGTGAGGAAAAAAAAGCCTAAGGACAGCCAACGCTTCTGTGGCCACCTCCATAATCCTATTGTCCCATGTCATCCGGAGGCACCCTCCCTCATCGACATTCCCATTGCTGAATCATCATCTCGGGCCCTTGGAGCACAACAGCCCAACAAGCGACCCAAATGATGTTTATTCTTTCTTTAAATATGTGAGGACTTAGGGCGGCTCCCAAATATCTTGCCCCGAAGGAGTTATTCACCATCCACCGTCCATTCATCATCCTACTTCAAGAAACTATGCACCCCACTGTATAATCGATTGGATACTTTCGTCTAATGTTTCCAACTTGCAACATGGCCACCATAGATGCTTCTGGGCTATCTGGAGGACAGATTGCCATCTTGGATCCAAACCAGGTCCAGCTTCAGGCATTAACTTGTTTTGCCAGCATCTTTCTTGCTGGTAATATCCACGGCTTTTTGGGTAATATCCATATCCTAAATATCTATGCTCCTTTTCGTGACAAAGAGCATTTCTCGCATCGATTGGTGGATTTGGATCTCCTGCTTCTGCCATCTCTCATCCTGGTTGGAGACTTAAATTTTACTTTTGGGGGCCATGAATTTTGGGGTGACAAATGTCGCGGCGACCCCATGACAGACTCTCTTAAATCCATCATTCTGGATCACAATTTGGTAGACATCATCCCTTCCTCCATTTCCCCCACCTGGGATAATGGAAGATTAGGGGACCCATATATTGCTAAAAGATTGGACAGGTTTCTCATTCATGATATGCTTATTGAAAGACTCGGATTGGTATCATCCGAAATTATCAGCAGCGATATCTCTGACCATCGCCCTATCATTCTTCACTAGAGACAACAAGACTTTAGAAGGGGACTGCCCTTCAAATTCAACAGAGTCTAGTTAGAAGACCCTTCCTATGTCGACCTAGTAAAAGAAACTTGGACCTCTATTCCTAATTCCTCCTCATCTCATATGGGTTTGTTTTTAGACAAACTAAATGTTCTTTGACTTGCAACAAAAAAGTGGGAACAAGATAAGAAAATACATCTCAGAAAGAGAACTTAGAGGGATTGATAAGGAGTTGGACGCTATCAGCAAGTCAATGTCAACTCACTCTCTCAATCTAAACACCAAATCCAAAATTCTGTCCCTTGAAAACAAAAGATCACAAATATTGCTTATGAAGGAGATGACTTGGAAGCTTAAAATTCGGGTCACTTGGCTGAAGGAGGGGGACCGAAATACAAAATTTTTTCATAGATTTGCAAACTCCCGTCATAAAAAAAAAATCCATCTGGGAGATTTATGATTCGGCTGACATAAAATTTCAATCCCAAGAAGAGATTAGCAGGGTTTCCCTCTCATTCTTCAAATTGGCCTTCGCCCAGATACCTTCGGGGGACCCGAAAGAGTTAATATGGGGAGTTTCTCGTTTCCCATTGATGTTTGGGGAGGAGGCTAATCAAGATCTCTTCCAGCCAGTCACATCAGAGGAAATTCACACAGTCATACTTTCCTTCGAGTGAGATAAAAGTCTAGGTCTCGACGGCTGGACTGTGGAAATCTTTTCACACTTCTATGATTTATTTGAGTTTGATCTGATTAACCTGGTTGAAGAATCCCACATTTTGGGCTCGGTCCACCCCCTCTTAAACTCCACATACATAGCTATTATTCCTAAAAATAAATCACCTCATACATTCTCTGACTTCTGGCCCATATTTCTTTGTAATCTTGCCTACAAAATCATATCCAAATCTATAGCAAACTGCCTGAAGCCAATTATATCCAAATTTATCTCTCCTCAGCAATTTGGCCTTCTTAAGCACAGACAAATACATGACGTTGTTGCCACAGCGCAGGAATGTATACATTCCATCCATTCGAAACACCTTGATGCTGCTATTATGAAAGCCGACCTTAAAAAAACATTCGACTATTTGGACTAGGGATACCTGAGGCTGGTTCTCCATAAGATCAGTATTCAAGCTCAGGCAATAAATTGGATCATGGCCTGTGTCACTTCTTTTCACTTTGCTATTATCATAAATGGATACCCGACCACATTTTTTCGAGCAAGCAAGGGGCTCAGGCAGGGTTGTTCATTATTGCCCCTTTTGTTCATCCTTGCAATGGATGGTCTTAGCCTATGTATTTCTGATTCTGTGGCCATGGGGCTCTTCTCTCCTCTGAAGCTTGGTAGAAATATTCAGATTTCACATAGTTTTTTTCTGGATGATGTTCTCATTCTGGGGCTACTAAGCAGGTTTGCTTGGCTTCACTTGTTTCAAATTTTTCATAGATTTGGAATTGCTTCGGGCCTCAAAATGAATCAATCCAATTCAGTTATAATGTATAATCTGGAAATTTCTGATACTATCGCTTATATTGCTAACTTATTTGGTATTCCTTCTAAATGCTTTTCATCTGGTCTGAAATATCTTGGCTTTCACCTAAAACCATGCAAGTACCGAAATATGGATTGGAATTGGTTAGTTGACAGATATTTTTTGAAAATATCCGCGTGGGAGAATTAATTCCTTTCTTTGGGTGGATGTTTCACTTTGGTCCAAGCAGTGACAACACAACTCAGCGTATACTGGGTGCACTTGTACCATCTTCTGGCTGCCATCATTAAAAGACTAGACAGAATCACAACTATCTTTATTTGGTCTGACATGAAGCAGCGAAAGAAGTTCCACTTAACTACGCTGCAACACATCACCCTTCCAAAAATTATCGATGAATGGGGCATCCTCGATCTACACCATTTTGGACAAACACTCAAATCAATATGGCGTGGGATTTTTGGGATCGGTATCTAGAGTGATATAATTCATAGTAAATATCTGAGCAACATTTACTTTAAAGTCTGGATGAGAAATGGCCATATTAGGAAAACTGTTGGCTCTGCTATCTAGCAAAGTTTCACTAAAATTCAAAATATATTTATTAATATGCTGGCTTGGAACCTGGGCTCTGGTCACCATATAATTATCGGCCGCGACCACATTAAAGGACTGTCTGACTTCGTCCTTCTCCCGGACCACTTCATTGAAACTCTTCGTCACAGCAGTATCTTCTTCTGGCAACAAGTGATTTCTACTTGGGAAAACGACAGACCAATATGGAAAGAGGCTACTAAGCTAAATCTCTCTGACACTGCTGCTGATGATTGAAAGCATATATGCTCTCATTTGATTCTGGTAAGTCTTTATAGAGATGATTCTGTGTATACTATCAATTATGTACTCTGCAATCTGACCACCCAGGGAATGGATGGTTCGCTGAATTTTGGAGTCCACTTCTTCCCATAAAAATCACAATTGTTCTCTAGCTCGTGTGGAAGAATAAGAATTTGACCTGGGAAAACCTACAAGTGAGGAACTGGTCCGGCCGTGGATACTATGTTCTATGTGGTAATGATGTTGAGAACAATACTCACCTCTTCAAAACTTGTAATTCGGTCTCCATTTTATGGCATCAATTGGAGCACAAAATTGACCGCTTGATACATTTGCAACACTGAACTTTGGTTGACTTGGTGGAGCAACCAAACTAGCCGATGAAGACTCATCCCTACCATATTCATTTGGGAAATTTGGAAATGGCGCAACAACATCATATTCAACAATCACAGGGAGCTAGTGTCAAATGTGCTGGAGAGAATTGCTCAATAATCAAATGATGTTCTACAATCCTCCCCAAAACAGAAGCCCTCTCGGCCACTGGAAATTCTGGAGTTGGTATATCTATCTGGATTCTTTGATGGGATTTCACAAGATCACAAATGTGGTTGTGGTTTCATCATCAATATTCATTTAGAACTATCATACCATGTCTAATGGGGGGCTGGCTCTGGAACAAACACTAAGGCAGAAGTAATGGCTCTGTGGGGATTACTTTGGTTCACAAATTTTCTGGACATTCCAAACTTACATGTTTTGGCAACTCCAAGGTAGTCATTGACTATGTTTGTTCACAGGCTCATATTCATAAATCCTCACTACAAGGTTGGCTAAATCAAATCAAAACATTTGGAGTTCCCTCAAAAATCCCACAATCCAACATATTAGCAGAAATTTAAATTCTGAGGCAAACAGATTATCAAAGTATGCTCTGGATTCAGATCTTGATGGTTTACATGTGACCATTAAATTGCAGGAGACTTGGCTCGATGCTGGGAACTTCCCAATTCTTGGCTAATACTTCGATTCTCTATTCCAAAAAAAATAAAAATAAAAATCCCTCTTTTCAAATAGGATGACTTTTAGATTGCATACTATCTTTTTTGGTTGAATTCTTATGGCATTACTCAATATGTCTGCTTCAACATCTATTTTTGTATTATGACTGAAGACTCTATCCGTTTGATGTCTAAAAACTTATAGACAATCTTTTAGAATCTGAAGACCTATAATGAACTTCTCAATATTGAATATATATCTGCTTTTTTCTTCTGAAAAAAAAAAAAAAAAAAAAAAAAAAAAAAAAAAAAAAAAAAAAAACAAAAAAACAAAAAAACAAAAAAACAAAAAACAAAAAAACAAAAAAACCTTCAATGAATATAAATTCCAATTAGCAATACAACATGCAATGGTGTGTGATTTCACACAATGATTAAAACACAAATTAAACTTAAATTCACTAGTTGAAAACCATTTTAAAAATCATTGGATCCACCTCATTAAATAATTTATTTAACAACATAAATTACATATTTATTTTTGCCATATTCGAAAATTACATTAAAATAAATCCATGTGAAATCTACATGTTATAGGAAGGACTCGATGGACAGGTCCCATGTAACTGATAATTATTATTATTTAAAAAAATTACAAAATAACTTTAAAAAAACCATCAAAAATCATATTTAACTTTGATGATTACGCATTGGTATTCATTGATTTTATATTAAATTTGTTAAACATTTCAAAAATATTGATTTTATATTAAATTTGTTAAACATTTCAAATATTTTTGAAGTAATTAAGGTGAAATTTTAAGAAGTTTTTTTGTTTGTTTTCTGGGCAAATTATTTCTTTAGTTTATATTTGATGTCATTGGTTGTTTATATATAATGTTATTGGAAAATACGTTTATTGGCACATCTTCAGAGTGCTAATTTAGTCTTGTCTGGTCTGACCGATCCAGTCTATCTTACATGTTATTGGAGTTGTGCGATTTTTTGGAGATTCCGGTGATGGAATCCGACAGAAAAAATTAAAGTTAAATTTTTATTTGTATTATTTAAAATGGTTTTTTAACTGCATATTTAGATTCAGCACTCTGAAAAACCCCTATAATGATTTGATTGTGCAGAAATTACCTATCAAACTTGGGATTTCAATAAATTACTGCCGGATTTTAGATAAATTTGACGAAAAAAACCCACCGAAAAAACATGCAAAAAGTAAGACTAAAAACTACACCGATGTTATTTCCTTTCCTCATCTTATCGTTGGCAGCCGTCATGAGATAGTTTTATTGTGAAGTTCGACGGATCTCTGAAAAGACATTCATAATCTTGTTCCTGTTAATCCAAGTATATCCCACATTAAAAATTTTCAGAAGTTGCTTGAAAAATCTATAAGAGGACCGTACGTTTTGCTGTAAATTTTAAAAAAATATCTACACTCTTCCCAAAAACTCGCTGCAACTTTATTTACTCTTGTGTATGAGGTAGCTTTCACCATGCTATATTTAATTAAAATACTTCACCACCGTGATCTAAGCAAATCTAAAAAATTGCAATTGAAATTTAAATTCCGAATTGCATAGAACTAATGATGTAATAATTCAGCTGCTTTGAACTTTTCGAATTGTGGGATATTAACACTCATTAAATGTTTTCAACCATAGAGAAAACTTTTGAGTAGATAAAAATATTTTGAGTTATTTGTACTTAAATATTCTTATTTAAGTTGTTAGTTTAAGTGGTTAAGATTTAATGATAACTCTTTTTATGTAGTTTCAAGTCTCATTGATATTATGTCTTTTATGAGCAGTCTTTTTATTATTCTATTGGGATTAGCAAAAAAAACATTTTAAAAAATAAGATATTTAAGTTTCACATTTAAATATCACATTGTTAAACATTAAAAATATTAAATATTTGTTGAATTGAGGCTTCTGTGATCCATAACAATTATAAGAAGAGTTTCGGCTTAAATGATATGTAGAAAACCTTTGTCAACGCATTTTTAAGCAACTAGTGTGGTTCATTGTCAAGACAAGTTGAGGAGTCTAAACATATCTAATTGTTTTATTTTAAAAAATTATTATGAGTTTTTTTACTAAAAATAATTTTTGTTTAGTGGCACTGACCTGCTATATTACATATTTCATATATAATATAAGCTTTATTCTATTTCAATTGAATTAATATTTACATTTACAACTAAATATATGTTTTGCAAATTTTATAGGGAGAAACAATAAATAAAGATTTAGTAAGAGAAGAATATTAAGTAAAATTCTATATTTAACTTTGAGCAAATAAAACAAAATCTATTAAATACAAAGGCAATGTGGTATATGATATAATATTCTCCAAAACTTGTTATTTTATCCAATAACATTTTTTAAATATATGTCAAACTAGCAAATGAAATACATACAACTTCCACTCAAAAAGACCCAAAACTAAGAGGCGGGGACTAGCTACTATGTAGCCCTTGTTGCTTTTCAATTTGATTTTATTTTATATTTGCATAACTTGTTATTATTGACTCATATACATGCTCTTGACGAGTCTTACCATTAATTAAATCTATCCTCATGAGAAAAAAATAATGATGGCCTAAGTTCTCAGGATGTATATGACATGTCCTCATTAACATAATTTTACCACCCTTGTACAAGGTATGATATTTTCAAAGTTATCATTGCATTTATTTAGTCGTGTGAAAGTATAGATGCTCTAAATACAAATTATTGGAGATGACTTGTACTCCATATAACCAAAAAGATTGGTAGATAGTTTGGTATGGACTCCATTTGTAGAGTTAAGGTACTATGGCCATAAGTTTGAGATCTATTCTTTGTAAAACTTACTGCCATTGCATTAGGGAGATATGTTGTGTATTTACATCATGTAAAGAATAAATAACATATATATTAATGTAATATATTTATTTAATATAAATAAATATAGTATCTAGTATTAATAATAAACAATATGTAGATTTTTAGTTGTAGATTCAACAGCTTATGTGATGTGCTAAAACATAAGACAAGAATCTACTCTACTCATAAGCAAAAACAAAAATTAATCGATAAAACACTAAGAAGAAAAGGAAGAATTTCAATCGCACATAACACAATATTTTTCTGGGGAAATCGACTACTCAAAACCCCTACTATCTATATTGCATTAACCAAAAGATCTAAGAAGAAAATGCAATGCTTGTTCAACTCGAACAATTCTTGCACAAGTACAATCTCTCTCTCTACTTCACAAACTAGCTTAAGCAAACATTTAGCCAATTTTCTTGCCTATTAAGCCCCTACTTCCTTGCATAATTTCTGAGAGAATTAGCCCATATTTAACTGAGAAATTTCCTACTCCTAACTACACAATCCATCCATAGGCCCTCAACTGATTTCATGCACCATCTGAACAGCTCAGAAAATTAACAACTAATAGTACATTGTCGCTAAACTCTAATCTCAACTGGGTCTTCCTCTAAACTGACATGCATGAGTTATTTATAAGAGAATCTTCAGTTAACTGGTGGAGCAGTGAATTTGGACTAGTGCTTGTCCCCACTACTAGACCTCCTACTAGTTCCTCCAAGTGTTTGAACTAGTTTAATTGACTTTCACTCACTTAAACCGAGTTAATTAATTACAACTCAAAATAACTTAGCGTGGTCCCCTAAAATTTATGAATCACTCTACATGACTCTAAATAGAATTCTAATTCAAATTTATTGAGCTAGCTAAGTCAAATTAACTTAGTTAACTATAGATTTTTACTTGTAGATTCAACAAATTATGTGATAAGTTAAAACACAAGAGAAGAATCTATTATACTCTTCAACGAAAACTAATATTGATCGAAAAAAACAATAAATATAGAAAAGGAAGAATATCACACGCAAATAACACAATATTTCTTTGGGGAAAACAACTAATCAAAACCCCAACTATCTATATTGCATTAACCATAAGATGTGAGAAGAAAATACAATTCTTGTTCGTCCTAAACAATTCCTGCACTAATACAATTTATCTCTCTACTTCACAAACCAGCTCAAGGCAACACTTAGCCAAATTTGATGCTTCTCAAGCCCCTACTTTCTTTTGAAACTCATGAGAGAATTAACCCATATTTAATTGGGAAATCCACTCTCCATAACTGCGCAATCCATCCATAGGCCCTCAAATGATTGCATGCACCATCTGTACAACTCTGAAAATTATACAACTAGTAGTACATTGTCCCAGAACTCTAATCTCAACTGGGTCTTCCTCTGAACTAATATGCATGAGTTATTTATGAGTAAATCTTCAGTTAATTGGTGTGGTACTAAGGATGCACTCGTGCACTTTCCCACTACTAGACTCCTACTAGTTCCTCCAACAATTAGAACTAGTTTAACTGACTATAACTCAATTAGACTGAGTTATCTAGTTACAACTATAAAGAACTCAACCTAGGCCACTAACATTTAGGGATCACTCTACATGACTCTAGGTAGACTTACAACTTGAATTTCCTAAATCAATTAAGTCAATTTAAATTTATTAACTATTACAAGTTGCTATGAGATTAGAATTAAAATTTTAATTCACAATTTAGTTCAAGAACAAATTAAATTGGAATTTCTTGTTTCTATTTTTAACTCTCCCTCTCAACAAGAAATGGATTATCTTCTACCCTGATCCTGCCTCTGTGAAACTTGAATTTTCATCTTAACAATTCCTTTGTCAAAATATTTGCATCCTGATCCTCTGTGGGAATGTACTCCAATAACATAATTCTCCTTTGCACACAATCTCGAAGATGATGATATTGGATATCAATATGCTTGGAACAATCATGAAAAACTAGATTTTAAAAGAGTATGATACATCTTTGTTTGTCACAGTAAAACACAGTTGGATCCATCTGCTAACCAAACAAACCAACAAGAATCTTCCTCATCCAGATAGCCTCATAAGCTCCTTGACTAGCATCCATGTACTCTGCTTCTGCTGCACTAAGTGCAACTAATCTCTATTTCCTGTTGTACCAAGAAACAATTGTTGACCCAATACTGAAGATCCCACCTGATGTGCTCTTCCTGTTGGATGGACTCCCTTCCAAATATGCATCGATTAATCCTTGAAGTTCCACTCCCTATGTCCGTTTGTACCATAAACCATATTGAGTGGTGCCTCTGAGGTGTCTCAACACATGTTTCATCGCCTTCCAATATAGCTTGGTCATCTTAATGATCGCTTGACTAAGCTAGTTAACTGCATAACACATGTCCAATATTGGGTTCACCAAATACATGAGTGAACCCAAAAGCTGCCTATAAATAATAGCTTCCACTAATTCACCGAAAGTAGCATCATCCTTACTCTAGTTACCTACTAAAGGAGTCTCCATGGGTTTACTTCTCTCCATGTGGAACCTTTTCAGTATCTCGTTGGCATACTTATCATGGGAGACAAAAAGTTCCTCATCACCTTGCAATAATTCCATGCCCATAAAGTAGTGCATGAGCCCCAAGTGCTTCATTTCGAACCCTCTTATAATATCCTCTTTACAAGACATGATCAGCTTATCATGACCTGTCATAATAAAATCGTCGACATATAAAACAATAACCGATAATTTACCTTTAACCACAATATGGTAAAGGTTCGCATCTGCTTCACTTTTAGTGAAGCTCAACCCAGTGAAGTAGCTATCAATCCTAGTGTACCAAGCACAGGGTGCTTGTTTCAACCAATGTAGTGCCTGCTTGAGTCAGCACACATTTGACTCTCTGACGAAGGTCTCAAACCCTTCAGGCTACTCAATATACACCTCTTCCTTAATCATGCCTTTAAGGAATGTTGTATTTACATCCATCTGATGTATCTTCCATCCCATCTGCACTAAGAGTGCCAAAATGGATATGATTGATGAGTGCCTTGCAATAGGAGCAAAGGTCTCATCATAATCAATCTCCTCCACCAGAGAGAAACCTCGGGCCACAAACCTAGCATTATGTTTCTCCACACTACCATCCACTACTTTCTTTACCTTATAATGCCATTAAGAACTCACCACTGACTTGTCTGCCAGTGTTGGGATCTCATCCCAAACTTTGTTCCTGACAATGGAGTCATACTCCTCAACCATGGCATCAACCCAAACTGGTTGTTGCACTTCTTCCTCTCTGGTGACCTCTTCTACCTGCATTGTGATATGGGTGCTCCCACGTTCTCTCTAGCAATATGCAATAACTTGTTAGCCTCTCTGGTGCTCTTTCTCCCATCTCTAGAAGACTTTGCATGAGTGGGTGTCTCCACTTCCTAATCCTCTGCATGTGGCTGCTCCACATCAATCTAAGGTTCATTATTAGGAGATAAAAGCTCCTCAACTGCATTTAGATGAAGCTCCCTCTCAAGGTAACAATTCCACAATAAGGGTGGAGACAATGAGAAGAATAAAGCTTTTAAAGCGGTGGAACAAACAAAAGTATTAAATATCGACATTGAAACATATTGAGATAACATCAAAAGGCTAAAACAGAGGGATCTAACGGGGAAGTGGCAATTCACCAAGATGAATGGGGGAAAAATAAAGGCATGGGTGGATTCCAGTTGGACAAAATTATTGAAATATCAGGGAAAGGTTAGTATATTTTTAATAGTTGGATTTTTTTTCATTTCCTTAGCCAAGAAGATGTTGAATAGATTGTGGCTTCTCCATGGGTTCACGGTAGGGGGTTTCTGATTCTTCAATGATGGCATGTTGGGTTTAACCCCTTCAAATAAATCCATCGCAGAAAGATCATCTAGAAAATCTTCTCGACCTGCCACTTGAATTATTAAACAAGCATGCCATTGCATCTATATCAAACATTATTAAAAAATTATACTATTGGGATGAAGGAAGTTTCATCCAACTAGACAAGAGGATGGAATGGGTTTTAGTGGAGGTGGATTTCCATGGAGGATTATTGGCGGAGATGGAGCTTTGATGGGGGCCATATTATTTATACTTGGCATCAATTACTAGGGACTATCATTTAGATGCTTATTGTGCCACGACATTGGCCATTTACTTGGTTCTTTTCCCAAGGGGATACGAGGCTATGGACGACTTCTAATACAGGTTGTGGATGGTGATCATTCAGTGGTTGTCCTGACGAAGAATAAAAATGCTCAGATTCCTATTGAAACACTCTGGAAACCAGGTATTTCTCTTAATAATATTCACCATAATCTTAATTCTATGATAAATGAATCTATTTCGAGGGGTGTGGAACCCCATTTGGCACCTAGTGGGATTAGTAGAGGGCTCATTGTTTATCCCCAAGTCTCTAAGTATATAGATGATGATCCTAATAATAATTCTTCCACATCGGCTGCATATGAGTGCCACTCTCCAATGAGGGTTATTGAATCCATGTTTGATCAGGGGGATTGGGAAATGGGAAAAAACCCTATGGGAGTTTTTAAGCCTTCGTCTAATCATGATGGGATGGATCCAAAAAAGGGCATGTAAAATTCACCATTATATCCTGATAGGGATTTGATTGACATTTCTCAATGAGAGTCGATTGCTATGGAACCACTATCGATTAAGAAGTCATTTTTTGACTTTGGAGATGTTACTGCCATTCCCTTGTCCATTGAAAGATCACTACCAAGAAGAAGAAAAATTTGAAATACAATAAAATTCTACTTGCTCAAAGACTACTTTGGGTTTGAAGAAGATTTTTTTGGAGGATTCGGAGTCACATCTATATGTATATCCTGATTACATTTCTTGTGACTTATTAATTACTGAATGATCTAGTTCTCAAGTCCTTAGAGGGGATTTACCCGATGCTTAGGGTCCCTCATGATTATTGTTTCTTTCAACATTAGGGACTTGGGAGTTTCCCATAAAACTCGCTCCATCAAGGATATCATTCTAAGTCTTTGTCTGTTGGTGGTACTTTTACAGGAGACTATATGGTCTCAAGAGAATCATCCTAGGATTATCTGCTAAAAATGTGTCTAGATTGGTTTGTTTATGCATCAAGTGTGTTGGGTATGTCTAGTGGCTTGAATGTTCTTTCGAAGCTGAGGGAAATTAATCTGGAGGCTTATATTTCATGTGAAAGTATCATTTTATTTGTTTATTTGAAGGGTTCCCATACTTAGATACAGATTATAAATACATATTCTCCATATAAAGGTCAAAAATTATTTTTGGATCACATTGAGAAGTGTGCGATTCTTGACCTTAAACCATTGATTGTGGTTAGAGATTAAAACTTCACTCTCGGTTCATTTTTCACTGGACTCATTGATTCATACAATTTGTGAGATATATCCCCTTGTCCAATTGCACCGACTTGGAGTAATGGCCGTTCAAGGTCAGCAAATATTACCAAACACCTTGAACGTTTTCGGGTGAATGCACATTTGGCGGGATGAATATATGGGATTCAATCATTGATCCTTCCGATTGACATTTCACATCACCAACCTATTATATTGTCATGGGATGGGTTGGAATCTCATAGAGCATATCCATTTAAATTCAACCATGCATGATTCAAGGACAAATCCTTTGAAGAATTAGTTCATATATGTTGGACTAATTATAGAAACCAAACGGAATAGGGGGCCTTGGTTGGACTGGGCCATAAATTGAGAACATTGAAGCTAGTTGTGTGCACATGGAGGGTGGTAAAAAGGGAGCACATAGGAAGGAGTTAAATAATATGAAGTCATACAGGTCAATCTTTCAGACCCAAATGACCCTGAATATTTTTTTGATTCATTCAACAGGACACTGCTCGAGTTGGAAACCCAGAAAAGGAAAATTCTTCTTATCAGGGAAGAGGAATGGTGATTGAAGAGTAGGATGACGTGGGTGGTGGTCAGCGACAAAAACACAAAGTTTTTTCATGGACATGTGTCAAGAAAAAATAAAAAGAACGACATTTGGGGTTTGTGGGATGAGGATGGTAAATATATCTTTGCTCAACCAGAATTGGAACAAGTTGCCATCAACTTTTTCAGGAATCAATTTCGAGAAAGGGATCGAACATTCTTGGATCAAAGTGTTTTTTAAAATCAAATTTCGATTATGTTTTATGAAGCAAATAATTAATTATTAGGGAGGCCGATGTCGAAGGAGGAGATCGAGGGGGTACTAAGTTCTAATGTCAAGGAAAAGAGATTTGAACCTGATGGATGGGGCGTAGAACTATTTATACACTTCAAGGATATAATGGGGCTTGACATTTTGAAGTTGCAGAGGAATCTAGGACAAAGGGATTCATTCTGGGGGGAATAAACCCCACATTTATTGCATTGATTCCTAAAAAGGAGCATCCTTCCACTTTTTCTGAATACAGGCCTATTTCCCTTTATAATGTGATTTATAAATTGATTCCTAAAATCATCGCAAATAGATTGAAATATTCATTATCTAAACACATCTTTGAGGATCAGTTTGGATTTTTGGACCATCGGCTTATATAGGACGTGGTAGCAATCACTCAAGAATGTCTACACTCCATTAAGACCTGGAACATAAAATAATTTCTTATGAAGATCGATCTTACTAAGGCATATGACTGTATAGACTAGGAATACTTTTGATTGACGCTATACAAGAGTGGCATAAACCACTAGAATGTACAATGGATAATGGCATGTGTTGTGACTACAAACATTGTTATTATCATCAATGGGCTACCCACCACTTTCTTCAACTCTTTGAGGGGGCTATGACATGGATGTGCCTTATCACCATTATTGTTCATATTGGTTATGTATGGATTAAGTTGGAAAATCATGGAAGCAAGGAATAGGGATTTGATTAAAGGTATAAATGTTTTGGGGGGACATCTACATTACACATTTTATGTTTGTGGATGATGTGATTTTTGGTGGTGAGAATAGCATTGAGGAATGGAAGCATATTCATTTGATACTATCTACACTTGGTGAGGCAACACACATGTACATGAACAAAGGAAAGTTAGCACTTATTACAGATACACGGGATGTAGTGGTAAGTATGGATATTTGCTACATGTTTGCGATTGCAATTATCGAGATAGATAATGGATTTAGTTACCTTGGCTATACATTGAAGCCAAAAAAATATGGTAATAAACACTGGGAGTGGCTACTACAAAAATTCGAGAAGAAATTATCAATTTGGAAATTCAAGTGGCTTTCACTTGCAGGTAGACTCACTCTTATTAAATCAGTTCTGCAAAATATGTTTGTCTATTGGATGCATTCATATATCCTACCCAAGGAGATCATTCATAGATTGATAAAATAATGGCTAGATTTCTTTGAGCAGGTAAAAGTATAGGGACGAAATATCAGTTGGCCTGAATGTCCACCATAGCACATCCTATTCAAAATGGTAGATGGGGAGTATTTGATACTGAACTTTTCAACCGTTCATTTGTCATCAAATCCCTTTGGAGGGAACTATATGACATTAGTATTTGGAAAAAAATCTTGAAGGGGAAATATCTTTGTTGTAAAGAAGCCACACAGTGGATTAGAGAAGGAGGACAAGTATAAGGGTGCATCATACATATGGAGCGGTATGATGATAAACAAACAATGACTCTTTGTTGGGATGAGATGGGATATTGGCAATGGTCAACAGATTCAGGTTAGTTTAGATTCCATTAAGGGTGTGAATGGTCAACGCTCACTTACTACACCCTTTGGGAATAGAATGGAAGGAATACATCTATAGTTTAAATCATATTAGTGCGTTTCCCACTGATGCAAAGGATACAATGTATTGGGTGGGAACATTAAAAAAGGGATAGATTGTTGTCAAAGACATATATTCTAGATTAAAATTAGATACAACTAATGACATATTCTAGTGGTATTAAAAAACATGGTACTAGGACACTCCTATTAAGTTGAAACGTTTTAATTGGTTGGTAATATGCAACAGAGTGCTTACTTGGGATATATTAATCCAGGGGGGGTTTCAAGGCCATGGCATCTACTCTCTGTGCTTGGCATCCATGGAGCACACACATCACATTTTTTTGTTATGTCCATATGTAAAAGTTGTATGGGATGGGATTATGAATCTGCTCAATATCAAAGACATATGGAAATAGGGATCGGTTGAGGAATGTCTATCATCCTAGATTTTCTATCATAAGAAATATGCAACATTACCCTTTTATATACTTTGGGGAATATGGAGATGTAGAAACAAAAGGATCTTTGAACAAAGAAAACTAGATATCAGGGGAATGGTATTAAAGATTGTTGCATACTTCAGGGAGATTCGGCCAACAAGAAGGAAATATTGTGGAAGAAACATTAAGCATATGTATATTTGGAAGGAATTCTTGGTTGGTTTCTTTGATGGGGCATGTGATCAAAGAAAATGTGGATGCGAGGTATATATTGTAATAGAACCTGACACATTTTATCACTTCTGGTGGAAAGGAGGGAGGGGTACAAACACCTGGGCAGAACTCATTGCACTGTGGGGGACTTTACTATGTGCCATATAGTTGGGTATTGAGACTTTAAAGGTTTTTGAGACTCAAAAAATGTCATAGAATGGGTACACATATCTACACTATTTAACCCATTCATTCTTATTGCATGGGTGAGGCGTATTCGGATGCTAGAACATACATTTCAAAAAATCACCTACAAGTATGTGTTCCAGGAACAACATGGGGTTGCAAACATATTGTCAAAAAGAGGAGTATCCATAGAGACAAGTATGATTTACTTTTCTGCATTTCAATAAGATTCATTAATAAATGAAGGTTACAAGAAGATCCATAACATAAAACTACATTGTCCATTCACAATAGATTATACATTTTGTGATGACCATTTTTTAGGCAATGAGAGAGGCACTATAATAACAACCAGAGGAGTTTACTAACCAATATACCTTAGGAATTATAAATAGAATATGAAAATATGACAAACAATATCTGTAAGTAGAATTTTTTTTGGTGGAGATACAGTGATAGTAGATCCTTGAGCTAAGTTTTTTGAGAAAGAAACCTAACATAAACACGTTGTCGGATTCACTTTTATATTAATGAAAAGACAATATATTTTCGACTGAATAAATAAATAAACCGTAGACGCAAGGCTTTGAATAATTATTATTACTTCAATTTGCCTCTTCACGTCTAATGTCGTGCTTCTTATAGAGGGAGAAGCCAATAACATTGTGAACAAGGAAATCAACATCCAAGTTTCTGGTAGACTTTATCATCGCCATGGAAAAATGTATAGATTTAGAAGTGATTACGGGAGAAGATGGCGAGATTCAACATAAATATGATATTCTATCCCTCATAGCAATAGCACGTAAGAATAAAAGGTAGTTTCAAAAATGCTTTGTCTTTACGCCCTAAAAAAGATTTTGCGCTTCGGCATCTCATTCATGTGCCGAATTTGAAAGTTGTCTCTAGTCTCTAAAAATAGTAGATGAGCAGGATTGCGTGCCCACACATTTCTTTTCTGTACCGAGTTTATTTTTATTTATTTAAACATATTTTTGAAAAATTAAATATATTGATAGGTTTTTTAAGTTTTTATATGAAATGAGAGTACTTAATTTATTTATTTTTCGTAATATTAATAAACAGATTGCTCAAAATCAATATTATGATTATGGTTGGTCTAGTTTCAAGTTGCTTTGTATCGATGCACTTTTACCATTGTTATTGTTAAAAACTCAAACTATTATCATAAAGTATTTTAAATGGATGGATTTAGGGTTTAGATAATTTGATAAAAATATATTTTTTTAAATTTTTCTTAATAAGATAGTTAAAAAGATAGTTTATTATTTTTTACTAATTTTTTAAAGTTTGTGTTAAAGGGATAGTTGATGAGCTTTTGAAGTGTTAACTAATGGAAAAGATTTTTAATATTAGATTTACATTGATTTAAAGTTGGTTAATATCTTTGTAACTAAAATTTTTAAATTCACTGTTTATATAGGTATTAATTTTTCTTATAAGAAATATATTAAAAAAATAAAATAAAACAAACTTTTTTAGGTTGGCCACACTAACCAGGCATTAATGGAATAGCAATTGTGAGATAATTTCAAACATCGGGTATAACTAAGTCACGTTACTAGTGCTCGCCAGAGATTTGATGACATAATTTGGTCAAATCGAATATATTACATTCCAAATTAATTGATGAGATGGACAATTGAGTAAATAATTGAGTAAATAATCTAATGGGTACGGATCCCATTAGAATACAAGTGAAGTCTTTCAAATGCAATGTCTTAGCGTCTCAGCGTCTTTAACCCTCAAATCGTATGTCAGTTTGGGGCATGGTTACACCCCAATTTGGGTGACCATGTACACAATTTGACGTATTTATCTGCCGTGATTAACAGCTTCCCTTCAAGCCCTTCTCCTTCTCTCCACAATTGGAATCCTTTCCAGTCTGTTCACAGAAATTAGAAGTCCTGCCATAGCCACACCAAAGAGCAAATCTCTGGTTTTAGGAATCCTCAAGTCGCGTGGCAGTGGAGTTTCTGTCGCGTGGCATCAGAAAAGACGAATGGAAAAAGGGTTCTGTCAATTTGGAATCCTCCTCCCAAGGCCACCTCTCTCTCCAGATGACTGCAATAGCTCTCGAAAACATCCACACTCACCTGCAACTTGAAGCCCATTAGAAACAGGAACTCCATCTCCATCCTATTTATTTCTTCGCTGCTCACGCCTCCCACTCTCGCGTAATACGAATTCCTATAATTCCTGCTCACAAAATCAAAACCGATATTAAAATTCTTGAGACCAATGTTTGAAAATAATGGATCTATTAAAAAAGGAAATAGATGGCAATTATATTGATTAGAGAATTGGCTTACAGGTCTTCCAGGAATTTGGAGGCGACCATGACGGCGGTGATGAGCAGCCGGTGAACGTTGACAGAAGTAATCCGGAATTGTGGATGAAATTGAACGAGGCGGTCGATGTAAGCATAGGCTACTACCAACACAGAAGAGCTGCAGTTAACATACTTCAAAATCCTCTCCAGATACCGCTCTATTGACATGTCTGGCACCTCATGCACACTGTCGAACACGCGGTATTTGGGAGGCAAATAGGTGGGGCTGTAAGAAGCCGCGAGCCTTTCGTTTCTGGCGAGAGTCCGCTCCACCAGAGATGACAACACCGATATGACCGTGGGGATTGGGGAGAGTGATCGCTTTGCATCTTCACTTTCAGAATGTAGGGAATAGAGATCGGATCTTATTCTTCCTGAAGAAACAGTGTTCTCTGCCATTGCCCTTGACGCCTCTGCTGAAAGTGCTCTTGAGGAAGGAACTGTGTGTCGTGAATTGTGGTAAAGATGATTGGATGCTTCTTCAGATTGCAACGAGAACTTCAAGTGGGAGTGTTTTTATAAGGGCAATTAAGATAAATGAGCAAAAGAGGCTCTCTATTAAAAGGAAACTGCGGAGAAGTCGGGTGGCTCGGGTTCTTCTGAGACAGACAGACAGCTTGGCTGCCAGACGCAATCGTATAATGTGGGGACGCTGTGTACAATGCGAGATTCGTTGTTGGGAAATAAAAGATTTTGTGTCAGCCACCGTTTCCTCTTAAAAATAATTTATCAGAAAGGAATGCAGCGATGACGGCCAAGGATAGAGGCAGGAAGGAATTATTAATTATAATAATGGAAATGATTGTTACTACCACGCTGGAAGCCTTATCCTAATTCTCATTTCAGGAAGCGATATACACAATTGAATTTCCTTTGAAACCGCTGCTCAACCCTCCTACTGGACAGACACATCAGAGTACTTGGTGGGGGAAAGCATCGTGTTTTATTTTAGGAAACAAAACCTAACGGGACTGAGCGGCTGAAGTATTGGAATGAGTTTAATATGGTAGCAGGCAGGAAAGGTGTCAGGTACTGCGGTTCGTGCGACGGGCAGGGCGACTCGACCATGCGAAGTGCGTGTGAAACATGAAACGAAATGAACTTTGGGCGAGTTTATAAGGTATTGGGCGAACTGAGGGGGCGGTCCCATGAGTTGGGCGGGCCGACCATCCTCCGGGCGAGACAACACATTATGAACAAGTCGGCCGGGCGTTTGGTGTGGGTCAGCCGGGTGACACAACCCGCCACCCGCCCATATATATTGGAGGGTGTTTGAGGCAAACGACCATCAAGCATTCGATCAACACGTTCGAACACGGAGCTCTGAAGTGCGTGGATGAGCCCGCACGACGGGCGGAACTCGGGTGTGAAACTCGTTCAGAAAAGTCGTTTGGACAGTCGTTCGGGAAACTCGTTCAGATAGTCGTTCGGGCAGGTCCTTCAGGCAGGTCGTTCGGACAGTCGTTCGGGCAGGTCATTCGGACAGTCGTTCGGGCAGGTCATTCGGACAGTCGTTCGGGCAGGTCGTTCAGGCAAGTCGTTCGGGCAGGTCGTTCAGGCAGGTCGTTTAGGCAGGTTGTTCGGGAGGTCGTTCAGGCAGGACTCGGGTGAGGTCATTCGGGCGAGGTCCTGTGGCGACCCGGGTGAGGTCGTTGGGCGAACTGGGTGAAGTCGTGTGGTGACCCGGGTGAAGTCGTCTGGTGACTTGGGTGAAGTTGAACGGGGGAATGAGTGGGCGTGCAGACGGACGACCAGGTGAGGGCGCACCGTGCACGACGAAACAGTGAAGTGTTGAGATTGTGAACGGAGATGTGTCTCGGTTGGAGGCGCCTGTGTGTGGCGACTTGGAGGCGCGCCCGAGTTGGGCAAACGACAGGATGGTGCAACGAGGTGAACAAAGGATTGGTTAGTCGTGCGACGACCATGCGGAGGCGCTGACGAGCTGGGCAACCAAGTTTGTCGAAGTTGTGAAAATTTGGCTAAGAGTAAATTTGGGGTTTCCCAAGATTTAACTTGTGCATTGTAAAAATGAAGATTGTATAATATATTAATATCGGGCAGACTCATATTGCAGGGAGTTGCCCCTCGCTTTATACTGTTGTGCATTTCTCTTGTATAATGTTGTTGATAATGAATGTGTATCAGTGTTCATCGGTATAAAGGCACATTAATAATACTTGGTTGAGAATCACAAACTAAGTAGGAATAAATAGTTAGGCGTAGTCCATGAACATAAGTATTGGTGAAAAGAAAGTGTTCGGTGGTGCCGCACCTCGCCTAGCACGGTTGGAAGACTACCGTAGGCTCGGGGGCGTGACAGTTGGTATCAGAGCTGGTGTAATTTGCGGATGAAACCTGATACACAACTTGACAGTTGGTATCAGAGCTCGTGAATAGGTTTAGGTGTTGAAGCATTGAAGCTGATACACGACTTGACAGTTGAGCTAGTTAGAGCAAGGTTGCTCGTGACAGTGGAAGCAGGTACTTGCAGGTGAAGGAAGCTAGTTTCACATACAAGTGGAACAAGGGTCGGTTCATGGTTGCAGAGAACTTGGTGAAGCTGGTGAAGGTTGGAACCGGGTGTCATAGAGTTGGGCAGGCGGTACTACATGCTGGTCATACGATTTGGGCACTTTTCAGGTGGGCAAGTGGGACTGTGTGTGGGCAGGTATACACGGTTTAGGTG
Source organism: Pinus taeda (assembly GCA_000404065.3). Classification (NCBI taxonomy): domain Eukaryota; kingdom Viridiplantae; phylum Streptophyta; class Pinopsida; order Pinales; family Pinaceae; genus Pinus; species Pinus taeda. The sequence continues at coordinate 73,082 of APFE031042149.1, forward strand.
TCTGTGGACCAAACGAAGTACGAACCAGGGAAGACGTGCGACAAGACATGGCAGGTTTGGAAGAATGTGAAGGGAAGCTCTTGCTTACCTTATACAGGTTGAAGCGGATGAAAAAGGAGAATCCCCAGATTCGAGAGGAACTTGAAGTCTTGGAAAAAAATGTTGAAGACGAGCTTCTTCAACTTGGATGGACAATGGAGCAAGATGAGGTTGCAGATTGTGCTGACAAGGAAGAGGAAGTCGTGATAGTTGAAGATGTTGCAGACATGATCATGATGGAGGATGAGCTTGAGATTGATCAAGTTGGACCAGGATTGTGTAGTTTGCAGACATGTATGGATGAGGGTACTCTCATGGAGGAACCTCATGATGATGACGATGTAAGTACTATTGATACTTGTGTTTCACTTGAGCATTTGGTAGATGGACCGTATGCAGGGAAGGGCAAAGCCAGTTTGCCGATGCTAGGGAGCATTTTACCATGGATGTCTATGATGAGACCTTGTATGGAGAAACAAGGATTGTTGACTGTTGCAGGACTTGTTGGGGTTGTTTGTGACCTTATGGTAGAAGGTACAAAGGCCCGTGACAAGGGTGGAACTT